>BGNK01003685.1:0-22289 GCA_003297005.1 Symbiodinium sp. clade A Y106 | reverse complement strand
GGAGGGGAGGGGAGGGGAGGGGAGGGGAGGGGTACTTTGGCTGGGGCCGGGTCGCCGATCGTATCTCCGGACAATTCTTTGCAGCAGGTCGTATCTCTGCCTCTTTCATCAAGTATAGATAACCACGCAGGCAAAAGAACAAGTGTGATCCGCAAATACGATCCAAGGCCGGCCCCGGACCCAAAGTACGATCCGGAAATACGATCTAGGGCCGGCCGCGGACCCAAACTACGATTTGGAGATATACGATTTAGGTTGGTTCGCCGAGTTGGAGATACGATCCGGCCCCCTCCCCCGCGTGGTCTAGCCCCAGCCACACCCAGGGTCACGAGAATTTGTGGGCAACTCAGCAAACGATCCAAACCTACTTGCCCAACAACCTTGGCTGCCTCATTACCCTCCTGCCTACCTTCCACCCCTACATAGCTCCCTACTTACATTCTACCTTACCTAGCTGCTTTCATCCCTGCAACCTACCTCATAAACAACACTCAGCGTTGCTGGCTCGGATGTTCTCTGCCGGGTTTAAGACCGTGAAGCAGTTGAGAAAAGCTTGGGACTTTAGGCTTGGGAGTTCATGGGAGTTCAAGTCAGGACGCAGTTTTAAAGGGTATCAGCAAAAGTCTAAAGAATTTCAGAACTTCTAAGACCTCATAAAGGGGCTGTGGCCTTGGACAGGCACAGGTAGTCCCAAACCCAGAGTTGACGCCTACGAAGCATACGACCTGGAGAGCAGAACTTTAGCCGTCAGTCGTCATGACCTGGACATGGGTTCCGTCGACCCAATTAATTGAAACATGTGTAGTTGATCTTGAAGATGTGTAATTCAAATCGTATCTGGCTATCCTACCAGATCTCGTAATCGCACTTCGCTATCGTACCTGAACTTGTACTCGTAGTTTGCTATCGTACCTGACACCGTAAATAAAAATATTTTGGGACGCATACAAGGGTAGCCATGTAGAACATCATAACCCTGCGGTTTAGACTTCACCAAAGACCAGCGCCATGGAAGGACTCCCCGAACGCAAACTTTGCAAACGCCAGCGCCTAATCCCTAAACTCCAAACCCAAAGCCTGAAGCCGACCGAAACCCCGAAACCTTCACTTTGTAAATAAGCGGAAATATGCGAAAATGGATAACCCGCAGCCGTGTATCATTAAACAGCACACCTTGAAGCCCCAAGCTGGAAATCCGGAATTGCAGACCCTAAACCCTAGACATTAATCCCAAACCCCTGCGCCCACATTGTCCATGCCTTATGGACACATTTGTTTTGAAGCTCGTCTCTTCTATGTGTAACCGAAATCCGACCGAACAATGCTGAAGTTTCAAGCGCCACACACCTAGGCCATGATATCAGAAATGGAATGGGATAGCTTACGCGTCTTCACCAGCATGACGATGGCATGAAAAACTGGATGAACAAGCATGCCGACCAGCTAGCACTGCTCATGTGCTCTCGTATCCCTAGTTCTGGGGACAATCCGAAACACAAGACTCACTCAAGTAAACCTTGCATGTCGAGATGCTGCAGCACCGAAGCCAGAAGCGCAATGAACACAACAGGAGCCGGAAGTAGGCAAGCACATCTCTGGCCATGTTCTGATGCGAAGCGAATACGTGGGTAAAGGCAGGAGACGTTGTGCAACAGGCTGTGGCTGCCGGAACGATGCTGGTACCAAGGATGATAGGGGAGGCTTTGGAGTGCAAGCCAAGGGAATAGTCTAGTGTGCGGGACCATGGCTCCCTTCCATGAAGCTGCCCATGACGACTGACAGCACTGACCATGGAGGCGGCTCTTCATCCTCCCGGGGCGAGCAACTGCATGGTCTTCAAGGCCGTGCATTTCCACTCCAACCCAGGAGGGGGTGGCAGGTTGGGGAGAATGTAACCGTGGTCAAGGGCTTCCCTCAAGCCTGGGGGGCCCCGTATCGGGTTCCTCGTGTGAGCGGGTTGCGCCGGCGCTGCTCCAGGGTGGTCAAAGGCAGAACGCCCTCTTCCATGAGGATGGCAAATCTTGCCGCCACCTCTGGAGGGGTACCCGGGGCGCCTGTGTTTGGATTGCTGACGGCGTCACTAGAAACAGTTTCCCCCTTTGCGCGTGCCACCTCCAATGGATCCAACGCGAAGCACTCTGCAAGGACGTCCTCTGCGGGCCGCAGGTCCGGCAAAGCTTCTTCCGAAGCTTGCGTTTGCGGCCACCCCTCCCTGACCGGCCTCTTCCTCTTCCACGAGCTGGGGCGTTGTCCATTTTTTTCGGGGCTCCTTTGGGTCTGCCCTTGGGCCTGCCTGTGGAATGGCTTTGCCACTTCAAGCTTGAAAACTTTTCAGGCAAAGCCAAAGCACCCGTTTGGCATAAGGCATAATGCTCGATCCTCCCGGTTTGACCGGAATCCTGGTGTGATTCCAGGGTTGCCGCACCGCGTTTGTACACTGCGGTGAACTGAGCATATAATGCTCGAAGCACACGCGGATGGAAATGAGTTCCAACTGCTTCTTTTTTTTGTTAGTGCTTCAAGGGCTAGGAGGCATGCCTCCACTTGCTGTGCATCTTCTGTCGTCTCCAACGTGGCCAACCTTCGCATCTACTGCTCATCGAAGTCGTCGGGTGATACTAAACCGATGTTGTTGCACAATCCACGGCAACTTCCACCCGGATGTTTGTACCACTCTCCAGCACCCGTTTGATGCCAGCCACACTCATACGGCGAACTTGATTGCCATGGAAATGTTCCAGGCGTTCGCTCAAGCTGTTGGAGATCTCGGCTAAAATTGCGGGTGTGGATAGCGTGGAGACAGCAAGGCACAACTGAGACCATTTCCTTTCCTTCTTGAAACCCTATCGACATGCTCATACTTGGAGACCACATGCTAAACATGTGAACCTTGAACCCTACACCATACAGCTCGAGCCCAGACCCCAAATTAGATCCCAAACCCTCAAGCCTACCAGGACCCCCCAAGTGCTTCTTAATAGAGCCCCTTTGGCCATTAATAATATTTAGGGTATATCAGAGGGTAGTTGGGGGGTCTAGGTAAGCCTCCAACCCTAAACCTTCATTACTTACAGAACCCTTGTCGAATCCTGAACGGAGCCCTTGAACGAAACCCCGTATTGTAAGACTGCAAGTAAGGCCTAAACCCTACACCCAAAACCCCAAGCTCTAAACCCCAAACCTGAACCCTCCCCCCTACCCCCTAAGGGGGATCCTGGCAAACCCTGAACCCCACAACCCTAAACCCACAACCCTATAACCCTAAACTCTAAACCCCAAACCCTGAACCCTAAACCCCAAACCCTTAAACCCTACAACCCTAAACCCACAGAAACCCAGCCTTGCCACTTCTTGTTAGTGAGGCGGGAGCTAGAGCCGAAATTGATGTCCAAAGTCCTGTCTTTGGGGATTCGGAGGTTGTGGGGTTTAGCGCAGTTTAAGGTCTAGGGATTCGGGTTTGGGGTGTGAGGTTTAGGACTTGGGGTGTCAGGTTTAGGGGATTCTGGAAGTTTTGGCGTTTAGGTGCATAAGGTAGAAGGCTCCTCCCCGCAAGTACCCTTTAATGGAGGCCTTATAGGGGTCGTCGAGGGGTGCTGGCTGTAGTACAAGGGTATGTATCATCAGGGCTGGAAGTTTCAAGGCAGGATTTCAGGTCTTGGGCTTTGGCGTCTAGGCTTTCGGGTTTAGGGTTACAGTTTAGGGTTTAGGGTTTAGGGTTTAAGTATTATGTTCTTTGGAGTTTAGAGTGTCATGTGTATGGTCCAGGGCGTAGAGTGAGCGCTCCAAGTGCAAGTGGTCGAAGAGGTCATGGGACGTAGTAAGTATAATAGTAATAAGCATTCGAATTGGGGTTATAAGGAGGTTATCAAATCAGTACAGTTACCCGAATAATAACCACAGCTGCTAAGTCCCATGATCCATTAAGTAGCACCGTACAGCGCAGTTAGGAGCGCAGTCGGAGCCTGAATTTTCAACTGCTCAAAACGAATTATGACTTGCTACCTCCATACGAAGACTATCAGACCGTAACAGGGCATAGGCACCATCCCAAGAGTGGCACCTGGTCGTAGCGAAAAACCGCTATGAATGCAGTGAGTCCTGCTGCAGCTAACGATCTTCCATGGCCAACACTACGATACTTCCAGCAAGACCCCTATGACAAGTGTCCATTCTTCCACAAATCAAACCCGAAACCAAGAACCCTAAACCATCCTAAACACCAACCAGGTCACGCCGAAAGACAACCTACAAAACCCCTAAACCCGAAACCCTGAACCCTAAACCCTGAACCCCAAACCCAAAGCCCCAAACCCTAAACCCTAAACCCCAAACCTAGCCCAAAGCCCGGGAAAGTCCTTCTGAACTTAATGTCGCAGCTGGGCGCTCCATACCTGATCGGGTTCATAGTCACGGGCCGAAGCTACGGGTTGCATCAGAACCCCCCCCCAAAGTGCCCTTTAAAGAGCCCACTGTGGTCCTTAATAGTGGGCACTTATGGTATATTCTAACAGTGGGTAGTTGGGGGGTCGAGGCATGGCTTGGGGGGTCGGAGTTCAGGCGGAGGTTGTTTGTCGGAGGCTTGTCTTGATACGATGACTCGGGGGGGGGGGGGGGGACAGCAAGACTAATTGTGACCATTCCGAGGAAGTTTTACCGGAAGAGTTGCTGAAAGTGCACTGATTATGGATCAGAGGTGGTTCCATTCAGTAACTTGCATACAAATGCTGGGTGTGGCTTTCTATTACCCCAAGCCGTCCCACCATCACCAAGACAACTGCTGAGGAGCAGCAGCAGCGCACCGAAGATCATTGAATCACTGCGATCGCCTGTATGTATGTACGTATGTACGTGTGTGCGTATCCACGTATGTATGTGTATATATATATATACGTACTTAGCAGATACATCTATGTTTATCTAGAGCTATACCTATACACATATCTTTAATACGTGCCCCCAAACTGTAAATTCCATCACAAACCCAAACCCTAGACCCTGAACCCCAACCCCAAACCCTAAATGCAGCCTAAACCCTAAACCCTAAATTCTAAGCCCCCTAAACCCTGAACCATAAACCCCATAGAAAGCTTGAGCCCCAAACCCTACACAAACACTAAACCCCTAAACCGTAAACCCTGCATACAGTGCTCCCTAACCCCTAAGAACCCTAAGCCCCTAAACCGGAAACCTTACATAAACTCTAAGCCCCTAAGCCCCTAAGCCCTACATAAATCCTAACCCCAAACAACAATAACCCTAACCCCGAACAGTGATAACCCCAAGCCCCTAAGCCCCTAAACCCTACATAAATCCTAACCCCAAACCCTAACCCCTACATAAATCCCATACAAAGCCTAAACATAAACCCTAAACCCCTAAGCCCCTAAACCCTACAGAAACCCTAAGCCCAAACAGCACTGGGCATCCAGCTTTCCCGGGCCGGGAGCTGCTTCATCCTTGTCCTTCACCTAGAGGTCTGAGGGTTTAGGGTATAGGGTTCAGGGGCTTAGGGTTTAGGGGTTTAGGGTTTAGGTTTGTTTTTTAAAGTGTGTTGGGCCTTTCACACTTAAAAAAAAACCTAAACCCTATTTCGGTCTTAGGGTTTAGGGTATAGGGGTTCCTTTAAGGGTCCCTTTAAGGGCCCCTTTAATAATTTAAGGGATCCTTGTCCTTCACCTAACTGTAGAGGTCGAAGGTTTAGGGTTTAGGGGCTTAGGGTTTTTAGGACTTTCAGGGTTTAGGGTTTAGGGTTTGGGGTTTAGGGTTTTGGGATTAGGCCTTCAAATCAGTTAACTTGCTGTACCGAGCCCAAAATCGCAAGCTGCGCTGGAGACCATAATTCCAAAACACGTAGCTCATCCAAACCCGGTTTGGGGTTGAGGGTTGCTGCTCAGGATTAAGGCTTAGGGCTTACTGGGCTTACTCTGCTTGCACCTGAAATAGATGAAGCTGCCAGGAATTACTCTACAAAAGATATCCCGACCCTGAACCACAAACCCTACATGAACCCTTACGGCTTACAGTATCCCGTATCGTAACTTTCTGGAGAACCCTAAAGGGGTCTCGCTATCCGAAAAACCTGGCAGCATGAATCAAGTAGTAGTTAGTAAAGCAAACCCCATAAAGTTGGAAACCGGATTAAGGCCAAATAGTGCTGGGATTCCCTCTACATTACTCTTCAGGATTGAGGCTATTGGGTTTCCAACTTTTGGGCTTCTACTGTAAAAGCATCCCCTTCTGGTCCCTACTACCAGGACCCTCCTTGTACGGTACATGGTCCCAAATCAGGGGCATTTAGGGTCTAATAGAGGGTAGATGGAGGGTCTAGGTGAATACTTGCACTATAACATGTCCAGCCCGAATCTATTTATTCAGGCAGTCATCTGAAACGACCCCTTAGCGTAAGCTTTAAAGTAACTTTTTGAAGGACAGCTACCCTTATAGTAACAGACAACCACGAAATACGGGCCCGTGTTTTGCACATTGCCAAAAAGTACACATAATGAGGTAGTATGCGATGCCCTGGCGGTGTGTTGGCGGAGGTGTGTTGTTATGGTTGATGATGATGTTGTTGTTAACAAAGATTTCTTATACATGTCTTGAATGAAAAAATAGCTTACAGTCTAATCCATATAACAGGCATAAGCAAGCATGAATTGTGAAATCCGTCATGGAAAGATGCATGTAGTCAAGTCGAGTTGAGACGGGGCAGCTCTATTCTCTTCTTAACTCTTGTAGGAATACTGCTAGTAACACTTATCATAACTCCTGAAGGAACCCACTACAGGAACCCTGACACGATCCCGAGGAAAGCCCTAAACCCTAAACCCTGAGGACCCTAAACCCTAAACCCCTAAACCCTAAACCCCACCCTTAAAGGAACCCCCTAAACCCTAAACCCCACACCCTAAAAGGAACCCTCAAATCCTAAACCCTAAACCCCTAAACCCTAAACCCCACACCCTAAAAAGAACCCTTAAACCCTAAACCCCTAAACCCTAAACCCTATCCCTAGGTGGTGATTTTAAAGCTATTGAAAAATATTAGTAAATAAGATCCTCTTAAGCCAAATAAGGGAAAATATAAAATGTCCCAAAGCCCTACCTACGGTTGATGGACAAAATCCTGCATGACCCATAATAAGGAATATACCATAATTCCCATAGTTTAGGGTCCTTAGGGTCATGCNCAAAGCCCTACCTACGGTTGATGGACAAAATCCTGCATGACCCATAATAAGGAATATACCATAATTCCCATAGTTTAGGGTCCTTAGGGTCATGCAGGATTTTGTCCATCAACCGTAGTATCCCTGAAAGGGATCCCTAAAAGGCCCGGGCCGGGACTCGCGACTTGAAGCTGAACTCCGGAGCGGAGCGACAGGTGGACAGGGCTTTCATCTGCGGGCGGCGGCCGAGTCTCTACCGTTTTCAGAGGGTACTCTAGGATTCCTTAAGGTTTAGGGTTTAGGGTTTAGGGGGTACTCTAGGATTCCTTAAAGGGATCCTTAAAGGGATCCTTAAAGGGTTCTATAATGGAGGATCATGGGACTTCGTAAGTAGGCTATAAGTAGGGTTTTGAGTACCGTAAATGGAGTTACCCCAATTATAACCCTACTTGCAACCTGCGTACTAAGTCCCCTGGGCCTCTAAGTAATGGGGTTCAGGATTGGGGATTAGGGTTTTAGGGTGTAGGGTTTAGGGATACAGGGCTTTCGTCTGGACGGCGACATGATTGAACGGCGTCTGGGATTTTAGGATTTTGGGTTTAGGGATTAGAGTCCAGAGATTGGGGATTTTAATGGAGTCTGCGATGTTAGGATTCAGGGTTCAAGGTTTCGGGATTCAGGAGTTTTGGGTTATGAGGCTTTCCGGGCCGCCCACTGCACTCTGAGCAGCTCCGACATAAAGATAAGTACTAAACCCTAAACCCCAGAACACTAAACCCTATAAAGCATGGAGGGTCCGGGTTTGGGGGTTTAGGGTTTAGGGTTTGGTTTAGGGTTGAGGTTTCGGGGTCTAGGGGTCAGAGCTTAGGTACGTAGGTGTGGGTAGGTAGGTACGTAGGTAGGGAAGTAGGTAGTATGTATGTATTCAAAAACTGGCTACAAACATCTGAAGCGAATGACTGAACACATACAACTAAACAGATGCTTATACATCATATGATATGTGTCATAAAGCGCAATACATGTCCATATACATCTACATATTATGTATACATCCACATAACCCTAAGCTCTAAACCCGAAACTCGCAGCCTAGATACACATACATGTACATGTACATATGCATATGATGTACATACACACATACATACACATACCCGTACTTACCCTGGCCACCTCAAGCAACTGCACCCCTCAGACAGAGTCCCCCCTCAGCTTCCCTAAGCCTCCCACCCCTAAACCCGAATATCTCAAACCTAGACCCTAAACCCTAAACTCTTAATCCTATACCCTAAACCCTAGACCCTGACCCTAAACCGTAAACCCTAGACACTAAACCCTAAACCCTAAACCCTAGACCCTAAACCCTAAACCCTAAACTCTTAATCCTATACCCTAAACAGGAAAACCCTAAACCCGAAGACCTCAACCCTCTGAGTCCCTAAGCCCGTAAAGCCGCAGCAGGCCTTCACCTTGCCCGCCATGGCGCTCAAAGCCCTGCCCGGAAAGATCTTTGGGGTTTAGGAGACTGAGTTTTACGGCTTTCGGGTTTAGGGTTTAGGGGATTTGAGTTGAGCAGTTAGTTAAAGATTTACTTTGGGGTTTAGGGCTTAAGGCTTCATGGCTCACGGTTCGGCGTTTTGGAGCCCTCGAGGTTCAAGCTTGGTCCCATCGAAACGGCCAGATCCTCAAACTCTAAACCCTAAACCACGGGCCACCAACCCTAAACCCCAAACCTTAAACCCAAGATGCCAATTGGAAGGTCCCAATAGTTGAGGACCCCACATAATCACAGGCATCGAGCCTTCGAGACACTACGGGCCCCCGATAAAGGCGTGTGTTTCTGTCGAAGGGGGGGAGCTGCAGCGGTGCGTTTGATGCTTAGGGTTCAAAAGTAAACTGGAAAACTCGACTACATCCGAAGCCCTCGGATGTGCGACGAGGACGAGAACGACGACCAGGACGAGAAAGAGGACGACAAGGACAAAGGACGAATATGAGGAGGACTTCGACGACCGCCACACCACATCCACCATTCGCATCGCGGTCGCCGCAGCCACCGCACAATCATCACCACCACCCCACCACCACCACCACCCACCACCAGAAGTACCAGCACCAGCCAGCACCAGCGCCAGCACCCAATGACCACCATTCATCACCACAACGACCAGCACCACAGCTACCATGACTCTTGCAAAAGCTCGTCGTAACTATTTACTAGCTAGTATACGGTTGCTATAGGAAGGCCGTCAACTTCATCTTCTCCTACTTCTGGATCACTGTCGTCATGAGCTCTGTCACTACAGCAAGCATATTGCCATCCCATACTGGCAATGCTCTTGCCACTTCCTCGGTCAATGCCACTGATATAGGAGACTTAACAGTTGGATCAGGCCTGTGGGTATGCGAGAGTATAGCCATATAATCAGGGAGAATGAGGGAACGACATCACCAATCATACTCCGACCCCTAAACTACACTGCGTTCTCCTGTTCAGTGTCTTCAATATACTATGTATTTCCGTGCTAGACCCGAAAAAGCCTCGAGCAGACCCAAACCTTCGAGGCTGGTGACCCGGTGCAAGCCGGCAGAACTTTTCATGTTCAGGGTTTAGGGTTTGGGGTTTGGGGTTTAGGTTTAGGACAAGTTTAGGATTAAAGGGGCTCTGCAGATGCGAAGGCCTTCAGCGCTATCTCCGTCACCAGTGGCAGCTCAAGCAAGCAGATCCGCGGATCCCTCAAAGCGTGGTAATTCCTGAACTACGAGGCCTGGAAGCCACAAAGGGCCAGGCTACTAAGCTGTCAGTTCAGCTGCTTGATGCCGCTTGGACTCTACAACAGCAAACATTCCACTCCCGAAATTCTGAAGCTGATAACCTGAGCCTCCATCCTAAACCGTGACTTTCTGAAACAAACGCAGATCTCTCATTACTTGGGGGGCGACCTGAAACGGAGGTGCCCTTGAGCCAGCAATGAGCCATGTAGGCATTCAAAGTGTTGCCGGGGACGAGGCAAGAGGGAGAAATAATCCAAAAACACTACGAAAATCAAGACAGAACGCTTATGATGATGATGATGATGATGATGATGATGATGATGATGATGATGATGATGAAGACGATGACTATCATTATAGTGTTTATGATGAATAAAATGACGGTGATGATGATGATGGTGATGGCGATGCTGATGATAAGGGTGATAATGATGACAATATGCTGATTGCAATGGTGCTGATAATGATGAACACGACCATGGTAATTATCATGGAGGGAAGTATCAGAAGGCGGACGAGGAAGGGGAGGAAAAGGATGAGGATGAGGAAGAGCAGAGTGAGTGCAATGATCGAAACGACGATGACGACTAGGACCTCGATTACGACAGCTGGACGAAAACGACGACGGCGACCTCGAAGACGATGACACTGACGATGACTATGGTGACTTTTGAACCTTGACATTTTCGCGGATCCGAAGACCTACTGAGTAGGTGATAGCCGGGGCTAAAGCAGCTTTACATGAGGTTACCCCCGTTCCAACCTCTTTCTTACGAAGTCCCTTGATCCTTGAAGTACATGCCCGAAACCCCCAAACCCTAACGCCTGCGATCTTTTGTCCAACTGTGTTCACACCAATTGCGTGTCACAGTCATGTGCACCTCAAAGCGAATCATGCAAGGGTCAGAGAGGGGCTCTTCAAGACGACGCGGGTTTACAGGGTTCCTTAACGGGCTCCGTAGAGGGATCTATGAGGGATCTCTAAGGGTCGAGGGTTCAGCGTTTGAGGTTTACAGTTTGGGTTGGAGTGCATTTCGGGTATTTCGGACGCCATGGATCATGCTGTACTGAGTTACTTGGAGGATCATGGGGCTTAGCCAGTATGGTTATAAGTACCTTAATTGGGGTTATAAGTAATTTTAAGTATAGTTACCGTAGTAATAACCCTAGTTACGAAGTCCCATGATCCTTTAAGTAAGGACCATGACGCATGTCGAATGATGAGACCTAGCTCTGGGTTTCAAAATCATGGGCTTCTCGGGTAATGTAGGGGGGGTTAACTCTTAGAGCAGGGCTTTGGGGCAGTAATCAGGAACCTGAGGAATACATACTACTAACCCTGCCGACAGCTAGAGTATTGAATCATTGCAGGTGGGTTCTTCGGACGTTTTGCTGAACCGAATGTTGGTTCTCGACATGGTAGATCCAGCCCTCATGTCTTTTCGACGAGCCCCAGCTCATGAGCACCGTGAAACGTACGTGTTCTGAGGTAGTTCTACATGATTTCAATCATTGGGAACAAAGCCGCGTCACGCCACGCGTCTGCCCAATGAGGCAGAATCTGCTTATGGCTGACTTGTTTTAGCACACATCTTTAGCTGCAAACCCTAAGCGCCCCAAACACTGAACCCCTAAACCATCCTAAACCCTACACCCTGAACCCTGATCCGTGAACTTGAACCTCAAACCCGAAATTGACGGGAACCTTGTCCTACAACGAGACTTGTCGCGGCTCATGCGGTGGATTCAGGACCTCACCCTTCAAACAAGCCCACAACAGATTCTCCGGGCAGGCTGCAGATCAGACAGCCCCACAACAAGCGACCTGCTTCAAGGTATGCTTCAACTACGAGGGCTCCTACGGTTGATGGTCAAAATCCTGCATGACCTTAAGGACCCTAAACTATGGGAATTATGGTATATTCCTTATAATGGGTAATGCAGGATTTTGTCCATCAACCGTAGTTTTGGGCTGTCTGAGAAAAAGATGCGATGAAGCTGACATGGAGGTGCTGGCGTTCCAGGTAACCAATGCGCCATTGGTCCTTGGCGATTACTGCCCAGAGAGCCCAATGCCCATTGACTAAGGGATATCCACTACATATACACATGCACATACATATAACCTACATACATACATACATACATACATACAATACATAACATTACATTACATTACGGTGGAAGCAAGAATGTTGGAACATCAGTATCTTCAAATCCTTAGAGTAAAGTCTAGGAAATCCCAGCATGAATCATCCTATATCAATGTTCCAACTTTCTGGGGTTCACTATACATAACATAACATTACATTACATAACACTACATGGCATTATATGATACTACATAGCATTACATAGCAACCATTGCATTATATTACATTACATTGCATAGATACATAGGTACATAGATACATAGATAGATACACACACACGTACATACGTACCTAATTACGTACGTACATACATACATACATAAACACATGCCTATGCACACAAATACCTACACACACACATATATATATATATATATATATAGATCTGATTGCTATGTTTCAAGCTATATTCTGCATGGAGGGGTTTCGATCTCTTTGGGGGGCGAAGGGCTGAGCCTGGTACCAAGTGCAGCAAGCTGCAACAGAAGTTGCAGCAGGATTTAGGGTTGGGTTCGGGACTTTAGGGTTTGAGGCGGTAGCAGCACGAGTAGCGGCAGCAGTAGCAGTAGCAGCCGGAGTGGCCACGGCTGCATTGGCAGTAGGAGTGAGGACGTACGAGTGGGAGTAGGAGCAGCAGCAGCGGCGAACACCGAACTCCTTATCACGTAAACCCAAGGCCGGATTCGACTTCCACCGAAACTTCAGGAACAGCGACATCTTACATTGGCTTCGCCCATCCTTCATCCCCGCCTAGCGCCCGAATTCCTCAATCCGATAGTTCTGTATGCCCAACAACCGATAGTTGTGCGGCGGAACCGCCAAACACGACTGCGCCATAGAGCAAAAACATATCCCTGTACTCCCAAGAATCGTATCGCCTCACCACCCCTAGCTATTTCTAACTATTCTGAAAGGTACACCAGAACCCTTTTGTCATTGTTTAGGCCCCAATACTAAAACCTTGTCCGAAGCATTACAGTATCCATTGTAGATCCTTCAAAACATGGCAACCCTTAGAGGAACCCTATTATTACTAGTTGCTGAGTAATATTACCCCAAAAAGTGTAAAGTGTATCCACCCAGCTACTAAGATTATAGTATAACCCTGAAAGTAACCCTTTAAAGGAACCCTACAAGCTACTAAGATTATAGCTCTCCCAAGCCTGAGTCAGAGCCCGAAGCCCGAGATCCCACTCCCCGCTAAGGCCCAGCTTCTGGGGTTTAGGGTTCAGAAGTTGGGGTTTAGGGGTTCAGGGTTTAGGGTTCCTTTAAAGGGATCTATAAGGGATCCTTAAGGGTTCCTTTAAGGGATCTACAGGGGTTTAGGGGTTTAGGGGTTTAGGGTTTAGGGCTTAAGCCCAGTTTCTAGGGCTTACGGTTCAGAAGTTTGGGGTTTAGAGGTTTAGGGTCTATACAAACGTGACTTTGAACATCTTCCACGGGAGCTTTAATAAAAAAACTCTCCCCAGACTCCTAAAAACCCTCAGCTTCTTCCCCTAAGCCCCAAACTCCTAAACCCTAAACTCCTAAGCCCGAAGCTTCCCCTAAACCCCAAACTCAAGAGCCCGACCGAGACCTCGACATTTCTCCAAGGCCTCAGGGGTCGTAGCTTTGTTCCATCTGCTCATAGGCCAATACCATGGCAAGGATGAGAGCGCTGTCTACACCTGAAAGGCTTTAAGGCTTTGGGTTTAGGGTTTAAGGTTTAGAAGGGTTTAAGATTTAGGGACGCCTAAAAGCCTTTAAGGGTTTAGGGTGGCTTGGAGCTCTGAAGGTTTAGGGTTATGGTTTGTTTAGGGCGTATAAGACCTTTTTCTTTTATGGTCTTGGGTTTAGGGTTGAGGTGCAGAATTTTAGGCTAAGGGTCCAGGGTGTCGCTGAATACTTTTGTAGGAGCTTTCGTAGTTTGAATAGGGATCCCAAAAAGGACACCTTCACACGTTACCCCTAGACTGGCTTGACTGCAACCCTACTCACCCCTCTCAGCCCAAACGATGGCTTCAGGTCTTCATCCTAGACCGTACCTTCCGAACCCCAACCTACCTAGGGGTAAGCAAGATATCGCAAAAGAACGGGCACGCGTACGCATTTTTAGGGGGTAGTATCCTTTCTTGGGGTGGAGGCCTACAACATGGTTGCTTTCCGGTAATTTACGTAGAGGTTTGAGTGACTTGCAATGCTTTAGGCTAATATTCTCCCCATTACATGGAGTTTTACTATAGTTGCTATAATGTACTTGCCCTAAAACCCTATGGAAGACAAGATCTTGTTCAAATTGTTGAGGCTCCTACAAGGTCCCAGTACCCAAGTAGCACTGTAGGGTTTTACTAGTCGGTCCCAAATACTCTACTCTCAATCGCTGTTGGTAGCTCACTCCACAACTAAGCAGTTGGACCCTCACTTACTTTCAGTTACAATCACAGCCCTACATGACACCTGTAGCACCCTTGCAAAGGCTAATTAGAGACCCGAGTCTGTTTATGAAGGCCCCCATACGACACCTGTAAAACCCTCAAAGGAACCCTTATGGTACCCTTCAAACCTCAAAGAAGCCCTTAAAGCAACCCGAAACGCTAAACCCCAAATCCTAAAAGGATCTCCAAGCCAAGGTAGGGTTCAGGGTTTAGGGCTCAGGGTTTTAGGTTGTAGGCTTTAGTTCAAGCTTAAGGCTAGGATAACATAGGAGCGCAGATTAACAGCGGGGGTTCTGATCTATATGATTAAACTAGTTAGATGCAGACTACAGGGTATGCAAAACAGCTGCCGTAAAGTGGGGGTATTGCTCACGCATAGACTGGCTTTGTTTCTTCGGGGGGAGGGGGGTGTAAAAGGGTATTCGGACATTAAAAGTACACAGAGCCCCCAGCATTACCCCCCCCCCCCCCTCAATTTCACATCTCGCAGCATCCACACCTGGTGGAATCTCCACAATGTATTCATTTCGATCGAAATCATCTGGCAGGAAGTCCTTCGAGACGGAAGACTGCAGCGGCATCTACTTGGAGGGTCATGGGACTTAGTTGGGGTATGACTATAAATTCAGGTATCGTTCACCAAAACATAACCACAGTTACTAAGACCCATGACTCATGACTCTCGCTCTCTCGCTCTCGCTCTCGCTCTCGCTCTCGCTCTCGCTCTCGCTCTCCCTCTCGCTCTCCCTCTCGCTCTCCCTCTCCCTCTCGCNACCGAATAAACCCTCAAGCTCCCCTGACACCTGAAACCTTATACCCTAGACCTCAGTCATTTAGAAGTCCTAAGTCCCTTGCCCCTGTGTCTAAGCTCTGCAGCACAGCAGCACAAGCCCAGAACCCCAATCCCTGAACTACTACACTCGAGTTTTAGAGCTGTCGGCACGACCAATTCTCCAACGATGTTCAGGACTGCTAAGGATACGAGTAACGAGTACTTGCTGTTGCTGCTGTTGCTCCAGCTTCTGCTACTGCTGCTGCTACTGCTAATATAGGGGCCTTAGTAATTAGAATGGGGTTTTGGGTATAATGGGGTTTTGGGTATAATATTCCTGTACTGAAAATACGGTACCCCCACAATTTTCAATAGTATAAGTAATTATTTAAGCTTTACTACGTCTACTGCGTTGCTCTTGTTGAGTGCCAGGGCAGAGGGTCCTTGTACGTGACGGGGCTGCAGACTTTAGCAATGGGCTGTCCCGTCTTGACGTCGCCAAGCCAGATTCCACCCTTCATGCTCACGAGCGTCATCTTGCCTTTGAGTTGAATTGCCTCGCCTTTGGCATTCTTTAAGTTCTCGGTGTACTGCGAAGTGTTTCCGAAATTAGAACCGATTCGGAAGAGCTCCTGCGCAGGTTTTCCATCAGAGTCCGTAGCATACACGTACTGCTTGTCATCCACCTGCATGAGCGGCTCCTTGATTACGAACAGAGGACACCCATCGCCATCACAAATGACTCGTTTCTCGTCGAAGTTCATGAACCTTGGTTCCTTCTTTGTACAGGGCTCCCTTTCAAAATAATTCAAGATGTTAGGAAGCCCAAGCCACAAGAACCGCCAAAAGGATTCATAACATTCACCAGGAAACTTCCCGAGACATTGAAACACCACCTTGCTCGAGTCGTTGGCATCGACAATCCTCGGATCGGGTTGGGCAATGTCTTGAATACAGGGGTCTCAGTTGCATAACTACGAAACAGCTTGGGTGCATATTGTACTATCTTATACCATATCTAGATAAGGATCTTACCGCGAAGTGGGACCATAACTGATTGTTCAAGCCGGTGTCGTACAGGCTTAATTTGTGAGGTTCCAGGATGAACGTTCAATGCACCAGGGTGCAAACAGTTCATTCCTTTCTCAACCCGCCTAAGGGCCCACCTACATAGTACGTATTCTTGGCTCAAACAGGTTCTACGTGTCAAATTTTAGGACCAGTGCATATACAATATTAATATGGGTACATGGACCCTGCGGGAATTCTAAACCACGGCTGTGTTGACAAGGGTAGATGCTTAAACACTAATCCCCAAGCCATTATTCCTTAAAACCTGAACCTTAAACCCGAAACCCTAGAACCTAAACCCTAAACCCTTGTAAACCCATGAACCTTGACCTTCAACCTAGAAGCTTGTAGCTGTCTCCACTGAAAGAGAAGATCTTTCCCTTCAGGCGCAACATCATGTTCTTGCCCTCCGGGACAACGAATTTTGAGTCGAAGACCTGGGAAAATGAAGGATTTAGGGTTTGGGGTTCAGGGCTTGAGGTTTAGGATTTAGGATTCAGGGTTTAGGGTTTCGGGCTTGGGTTTAGGATTTAGGGTTTAGGATCTAGGGTTTCGGGTTTAAGGCTTGAGTTTAGGGTTTCCGGTTCACACAACCTCCCTTCTAAGGTTCGTTACCATGGTTTCCGGCTAGGAGTTTAAGGTTTACGGCACAGGGTCAAGGGATTGGGGTCTTAGGGTTACGGTTAGGGATTCGGCTGAAGGGTTATAGGGTTTAGGGGTTAGGGTTATAGGGTTTTCTTCCAGGCCTGTTGTATCTAAGTAAGAGGTATCATTTGGGTGGCTATGGGAATTTCTTTAAGAGCTACCATAGTGGTTTCCTAGACGGGTGACTGTAAGAGTAGCTCGAAGGCGTTCAGAGTTTTAAAGTTTTCCCTAAACCCCAAACCCTAAACCCATTTGGGAGTTTCCGAAAATACGGGACCCTATATAGTACCCTAAATGGTAGGATCCTTATTATAAGGACCCCAAAATAAGGTACGCCTAATTTTCGGAAACTCCCATTTAGGCCGTTAGGCATTTTTGAGACTAGGCTTTGCAGGCCGGCCTGCTTCAATTCAGAAGGGCCCCTTGCCAGATCGATAGGGCTTAGGGATATAATATAGCATTGTCTAGTGTTTATAGAATTATAGTATACTGATATCCAGAGCCCCAAAAAATAAGATTATTGCAGTGTTCAGGCTTCCATGTTTTCCAGTTGATTAACCAGAACCCGGTCAAAAAGATCCCTGCTGCTAGGGTTTGCCGTTTAGGGCTAGGAGCATAGGATTTGCAGGACTTTCGCCCGGGCCCGAGCCCTAGGTTGAAGGTTTGGGGTTCAGGGTTTAGGGTTTAGGGGTTGCGTTTACCTATAGTCTCCATTGTAGTTCCTTTTTGGGGGTTAGCTTATAGGATCCTGCATATTTACTTGGTTAAAAGGAACTGCATTACCTTGGGCCTGTATTAGGGTTCCTTATACAATCCTCTATTTTGGGTGTTATAGGCCCAGGGTTTCTTAATCAGGTTCCTACATTACCTGGTTACGTTTTAACCTATAAAATATCTTATGTAAAATGATCGGTCATCCCGCCGACTTTACACTTTAAACCCACCCGCTACCCCCCTGAAGAAACAAGGTCCCGCACCGTGAGCTTCTCGATGTCCGGATTTGCTTGCAGGTCGATGGGAATCTCTGCTGTGGACGCCGCGCAGCCCATAGCTTCAAACAAGCTTTGCTGGTAGTCAGCGAAGCGGAACGGGGGACAAGCTTGGGATGGGCTTGGCCTTAGAAAATGCTGCAAGACAGAACTGTAGCGCGGATGTAAGACACGGAGATCCAAACGATTTGTAGCCTTCCGGGCTTAGGATGTAAGATTCCAGGCTCAGGATTAGGGAGTTTCCGAAAATTAGGGGTACCTTATTTTGGGTCCTTACAATAAGGGTCCTACTATTTATGCTACTATATTAGGGTCCCCTATTTTCGGAAACTCCCATTTCGGGTTCAGGGTTCAGGGATCAGGCTTAAGGGCTGCAGGGGTTTAGGGTTTAGGGTTTAGGGATGATGATGGAAGGTGAGCGATCGAGATAGCAAGAACTGCTCCTCTACTACCCTTAACCTACCAAAACCTACTCTTTTGTGGGGTCCCTATGAATACCATACTAGGGTTCATAATAGGAACCTACAAAAAAGTAGGGTTTGGTAGTTTACGGTAGTTCTCTGATTGGACGACAAGGCCTCTGCTTCAGTATTTAAGAGCAATAAAGACTCCAAGAAAACTGCAAATCCCATGCCCAAATACATAAGTCCTCACAACATAAACTGCCTAAACCTGCAATCCCGAAAACCCCAAACCCATAAGCCCCAAACCCTAAATACTGAATCCTTCAACCATACAGTCCCTCCACAAATTTAAGCTCCCGAAGAAAGCCCTGTTTGAATTCTAAAACCCCAAACCCTCAAACCCTAAACCCTAGATGACCCAAATCCTCAAACCCAACGTCCCAAAGCACTCGAACCCTTAATCCCAGACACCCCAAACCCCTAACTGTATACCTAGCCGCCCTGAGCCCACTCAGCAACTTTTTGCTGCCTGTGGCTTTCGGGTTTAGGGCTTCCTACCCCATTTCGCCAAACCCTGAACCCGAAACCCTAAGCAGCACATGGGAAAGCCGGTCATGAGCTGCATATGGGAGTTTCCGAAAATAGGGGGCCCTAATACAGTACCCTACCCAAAATAAGGTACCCCTAATTTTCAGAAACTCCCGTATGGGTTTCGCCCTTCGTAAGATCAAGCTGTACTACATGAGGTGCATGGGTCCCGCGCTTGGGCGGTTTCATGTGTTGGTGTTTTGTTTGAGGTGTGAGGCTTGAAGAGTTTTACGCTAGAATCCCTGAATGGGTTCAGGCGATCTAGGGGCTTGGGGGGTAGGTGTTTGCGGTTTTAGAGCTTGTGGGGGGGGGCGTGCAGCCGGTCGTCTAGTTTAGGGGTCGAACATCGGCCCAAAATATGGCCACTTCTATGACGTAACCCTACCTGCACACTACTAGGCTCAGTATTCACGCTGATGGGTTTTAGAGTTGGGGTGTGAGTTTCTTGGAGCATTCTGCAGCTTGGGCATGGGTGTGCTTCCCTTTTCCTGCAGCTCGGCTGGGTGCCAGCATGGCCGAGGGGGGCTGGCAAACCTGCATCAAAGGCAAGTTGACCCAAGATGTTTCCAAACCTAGAACCCTTAGCTGTCGAAGCCTAGAAACTAGCGTAGGGTTTTGGTGCACACAATGTGACAACTACGCTTACCGGCTTCATTGTTCGTAGATGCAGGACTTGGGTAACGGAGTTATATATGTCGTAATCACTGGGCGCCCTGGCCACTTCTGACTGAAATTACCCTAAGGGTCCATGTGCCCAAATAGTTTCCACTTTAGCCTTAAAGTACTCTCAAAAGCGGTACATTGGGCCCAAAGTATATACTGTTTGGGTACATGGCCCCTTAGGGTTACCTGTGAAATTCCAAGTGCAACGCTTCAATCGGGACAGGAATGGGTTTTGGGGTTTGGGACGCGGAGGTCCTATAAGCCTAAACCCTAAACCCTCGGGCTCTAGGGCTTTATAGGGTTTAGGGTTTAGGTAGGGTTTATGGAACCTGCAATATCAACCCCAAATCGATCTGTGAGCGGTTCTTGTACTATCTTTGGGTTCCGTCTTGCTCCGGTGTTTCCGTCTGCTCCAAGCAGCCAGTCACGCCGCAAAAGTCGCATCATCAGAGCGTCGATCGGCTAATTTCTTGGCCGAGAAAGTGACGAAAACTTCTTTTAAGGCTTATAGTGAACCCCAGAAAGTTGGAACATGGATTTAGGATGATTAATGCTGGGATCCCCTATACTCTACCTTAAGGGTATGAGGGCAATTATGTTCCAACTTTCTGGCTTGTACTATATAGGGTTTAGGGCCTAGGGTTTTGTACTCTTGGCATGCAGCCTGTGCAAGATTTCAATTCTCACCCCGCAGGCCCAAACCCACACAGTCCTGAAGGACGAAATGACCCTTAAAAGTAGGGGCCCTATACCCATATACTATGAATCCCTATATGGTATATGAACCTTAAACCCTCGTAGGCTTCATTTCGTCCTTAAGGGTTGCGTGTTACCGCAACTTTTCATGAGCTCATGGATCCCCAAAACGACTCTGCAACTACCGGACTATACCTACTTATTTGCTGAGTTTATAAGCCCCCCCCAAACAAAAAAAGTTTATAAGCCCCCCAAAAAAAGTTTATAAGCCCCCCCCCAAAAAAAAATGTACACTTTTAGTTTATAGTGGGTAATATTAATGTAATCCCCAAAAAACCGTAGTGTATCCACTCAGCTACTAAGCCTGGAGCCTCCATGTGCCCTCTGTCTCTGTTAGACCCTAAGTGCCCATTATTTGGGACCATATACCCCTCTTTGAGAGTACAAGGAGGGTCCTGGCACGACCCAGTTGCAATTTCAGCATTTGCAAATACGGTATTTTGGCGGGGCTCCCTATGATAATCATAATATCATGGGCCCCCAAACCGTAGTCTAAGTAGTAAGGCCCCTCTATTACCTAGACCCCCAAAAGTAGGTAAAATAATGGCCCAAAACCTATAAAAGGCTATTATTTTACATACTTTGGGGGTCCAGGTACCTGCCGCAGGGTCAGCTCCTGGGACTAGGATTCGAAGCGGCTCTTCGGAGGTCGGAAGGCTCTAACAGAATCTCTACGGTTGATGATTTAAATCCTGCATTACCCATCATAAGCAGTATTAAGGAGCATACCATAATGTTAAGGTAATGCAGGATTTATATCATCAACCGTATGACCATGTTTAGGGTTTAATCATGCTTTGGAGTTCAGGGTGGATGAACGCCCGCAAACCGTGAACCTTACTTACGCCAATCCCGCTCCCAAAACCCTCAAACACACTGGCCATGTAGTTATGTATGGTTTTCACCGAGTTCTTAAGCCCATCATCCTAAACCTTATTTATTTTGCGTTGAGAAGACTCTCAACGCTGAACCCGTGAATTTGCAGAACAACCCTAAACCATAAACCCTCAACTTGTAAACTAACCAAAAGCCCCAGACCCTTCGATCTTAAAGTAAGCCGGTTCTCTCCTACTAACACCCTTACAGCCCGTAGGCCCGATAGCACAGGACAACTCAGCGGCACCTCTTGGAGAATCCTCGCCGCCAACTCCTCGGGCGACTGCTCCTGGCATCTGTGGGTTCAAAGTTTTCGGGAAGGTAATAGAGGGGCCTTAATAATCAGCATAGGGTTTTGGGGCCCATTATATTCTGATTGTAATAAGGAACCCCCAAAATATTATAGGTAAATCTTTAGGGGCCGAAATGATTACCTATACTATTTTGGGGGTTCCTTATTATATTAAAAGGCGACGGTTCAGCTTTTTTAAGGCCCTCATCCTCAAGGTTACGGTTTTCAGGGGTTAGACTCCTAAAGCCCGCACGCCCGACAACCTAACTTGCTTCTGCGTGTAGGGTTTAAGGCTTAGGGCTTAGGGCTGAGGGTTTAGGGCTTAGGGTTTAGGGTTTTAGGGTTTAGGGGTTTCGGGTTTAGGGTTTAGGGTTTAGGGGTTTCGGGTTTAGGGTTTCACCCTGTGCTGAGTATCCCAATCCCAATCCCAAAACCCAAACCTCTTAGCTTAACTGACTCCATTTGTTGATGTCCTGACTCTGTGTTGACAATGTCTTCCTGAGAATAACCGAAGATGCTGGTGTCGCCCGACATGTTACGTAACGGACAAAGAGCACCAAGAATCCAAAAGTGTGCAACAACAGTTTCAACAACCAGCTAATACAGTGCTAGCTCTGTTTAAGAAAACACTGGCTAAGAAAACCAGTGCTCTGGATTCTCCAGATATATGCACTTTCACTGCCCCATCTAACTAAGAAAATGAGTGCCCTCTGACGTTCG
>BGNK01003684.1:0-68595 GCA_003297005.1 Symbiodinium sp. clade A Y106 | reverse complement strand
GCAGCAGCAGCAGCAGGAGTAGTAGTGGTATTATCAATAGCAGGAGTAGTACAGCAGCAGTCGCAGCACCAGCACCAGTAGCAGGGGCCCCGGGTGTATTCGGGATACGGGCATATGGGCATGGGCAAGCGGGAATGGATGGGTTTGGGAGGGTTTCCGTGGGTTTGCACGGTTTTGGGCGGGTTTGGTTGTCCCCAAATTTCGATTCCGGGTGGGGAAAGGGCCCCAATCACACCCCCGGGATTGAGCCCGCGACCTTCTCCAGAGCGCCTGACGAGACAGCCGCCCGCCCAATGAACTATCCGGCCATAGCTCAGTGGGCAGGCGGTTGTCTCACAAGCCATTCTGGGGCCGGACATCCGGCTCTGGGGGGACATCCGGCTCTCGTGGGACATCCGGCTCTGAAGGCGGCGCGCGTTTGGGGACCCCTAGCCACGGTACAAGAAGGCTTACTAAGAGCTTTTATAAGGGCTTAATATGGCTCCGTCGCAACCATCCCATCTTCCATATCCACATTCCATCCAGTCAATGCATGCTGTTTCATTGATCGTTCATGCCAATTCATGCTTGTTCTCCACAGTTCACAGCACTTGTCAGCAGCTGTCGCCTTTTCTCACAGTGATGGTAGTTGTTGTGGTAGTGGTTCCTCTCGGGTGCTGGCTGGATTGTGCTTCATCGTAGTACAACACTAGTGGAAATGCTTCCTCTCGGGTGCTGGCTGGATTGTGCTTCATCGTAGCACAACACTAGTACTGGAAATGCCTCCTCTCGGGTGCTGGCTGGATTGTTCTTCATCGTAGTACAACACTAATTAGTACTGGAAATGCCTCCTCTCGGGTGATGGCTGGATTGTGCTTCATGGTAGTACAGCACGAGTACTGGAAATGCCTCCTCTCGGGTGCTGGCTGGATAGTGCTTCATCGTAGCAAACACTAGTACTGGAAATGCCTCCTCTCGGGTGCCGGCTGGATTGTGCTTCATCGTAGTACAACACCAGTACTGGAAATGCCTCCTCTCGGGTGCTGGCTGGATTGTGCTTCATGGTAGCACTCTCGGGTGATGGCTGGATTGTGCTTCATCGCAGTACAACACTAATTAGTACTGGAATTGCCTCCTCTAGGGTGCTGGCTGGATTGTGCTTCATCGTAGCACAGCACCAGTACTGGAAATGCCTCCTCTCGGGTGCTGGCTGGATTGTGCTTCATCGTAGTACAACACTAGTACTGGAAATGCCTCCTCTCGGGTGCTGGCTGGATTGTGCTTCATCGTAGTACAACACTAGTACTGGAAATGCCTCCTCTCGGGTGACTGTTGCTGTTGGTCTTTTTATTACAGTCCGAAAGTGAAGCAAGTGCCAGACAGCTCCCAGTCTCGCACAGTCCGTACAGTACAAGCAAGTGCTGGCCCAAAAGAGAGTCAGAAAGAGAGGAATTTAGGCTCTAGAGTCAGGAGGGTGTTCCCCAAGGGGTCTTTTAGAGCCCCGAACCCCCCCAATTCACAATGGGTTTTAAAGGGCGGGGCTAATTCCGGGTGGATTTGGGTCATCGTGTTTTTAAATATTGGGGGGGGGTTTAGTAAAAGGGCTGCACTACGTTGCGCAAACTGGTCTCTCACAAGCCGACAGTGTGCAAGCGGCCACCGTGAAGTTCTGAGTGGCCCTGTTGGGCTGTATTCCCTGAAGCTTTCAAAGCTCTCGAGAGCACTAGTTCTGTCTTTCAGGTGGGACGTGCCATCGTCAATTCACAGATTGCACATGTTCGGGTCAGGCCTGGAATTGGCAGAACGAGAAGTCGTGCTTCTAGCTGTGCGTAGCTGCAGACGTCGCTTGTCGCATCGAACCAGCTCTGAATGATTTCGCTGACCCCACGCCGTTGCCCAGAGCCCAAGAGGATGCCATTATTGACACACTTTCCTGCTAAGATGTGGGCAGGTCGGTACCGCTTTTACGTGGAGCGACCGAAGTCAGAGGCAGTGATCAGACAAAAGTAGAGTGAACAGAGATTGTTTTTGTCACAAGAAGGAGCCTCCGGTGGAGATTTTCAAGCCTGTGCATCCCTTTATGCTGCTTCGGCCTCAGACGTGCCGAAACAGCTCATCAAGGAACAGCCATTGACCACCCCGAGAGAGCCTGTTTCAACTCTCACATCGTCGGTGCTGTCTTGAAGCACTTTGTTGCTGACGCGATACGCATTTGTCGATGTTGTCTCATGTCCAGGCAATGGGATGTTCTGACACATCCGGGTGGTGGCTGCTGGGCATGCATTAATCTAGTCACACTATGCAGCACTTTCCGTCGACACCCCCATAGTATGATCTTCTGTCTGTCGCTTGATTACAGTTTACATGTGTTTACGGCTTTATGCATCCTCCGTGTTTGCATTGTGTTTCTCAGCTCTTGCTGTGCTTGAGCCGTTCATCATTCCTGCTTCGACTAAGTTTAAGTTTGTAGTTTGCGTCTTGGACCTCGGTTCGGGACGCTGCCATTCATGAAATTGCTCTATGCGGCTCGAAATTCATTGTTTCGTCGACACTGGCTTCGAGTGAGTTGGCATCACACCAGAGTGGAAACACGCAAACTTTTGGCGAATGTTAGCGGCTTCTTTTCGGCCCAGGTAAGAAAAAACCGCCGACTGTCAAGGGCATGTGCGACTGGCGCAACCCAATGGGCCTCTCGCAAGCAAAATCTGTCCATTCCTGTCAGATGCCTGCGGAATTGCCTGCATATGTTGTCACAAGCAGGATTCAGGTAGCTCGACTTTGCTGTGGCAAGATGGACAGATGACAAGTCGGCCAAGGTTTTGCTTGCCATGTGGACGACTCGAAACCCCCCGCTGAGTTCGTCGGATGTTGCCTGGCATCAGCCGTCCAAGAGCTAAAGGCAGCAGCTGCCCGGTCGGGACATGTCGAGAGATCTTAGCAAATTCCAGATCAACGGCAGCCGATCCACCTGCTGTCTCCGCATTGGCTGCAGAACATGCTTAGTGCTCGCTGCAGCCCCAGGCTGTGCTTCGATTCAAGGCCCGGGCCTTGTACGGATTTTCGTGCTGCAGTGACAGCACAGCATGGCACATCTTGACTTTGAAGCTCTCCAGCCATTGCTCACGTGCATCATTCTTCACATCAATTCTGCCGCCGAGTCCGACAGGTCTGGAGGGAGGAGCCCAGGCAAAGCTTGGGCAGAGCCAGCATACTGCTTCTGCAATTGACTGAAGCACAATGGGTTCATGGTCGCCCAATCACAAGGGCCCATGCAGTCTTCTTGCCGTGCTGGTATTCGTAGGCATTTGTGTCTGGAGCTTCTGTGCTGCCGATGAGATTCCTGCCATGGTCTCAGCTGGCCCAGCACAAGGTCTAAGGGTACTAGTACGTCGCAAAGGTCTAGACCTTTTGGGTTGTATCAGCAGCAGCACCAGCCAATCTTTCGGAATGTGCTTAGGCCAGCGCTTCTGAGCACTCTGTGTCCAGAGCGCTGGTGTGTTGCCTGGGGCGTTGACGCTGGCTCTAGCGAGGCAAGGCTTCACGAGGCGCCCGCAGGCCGTATAGGCCGTAGGCTCGCATGCAGGTGCGGGGCGTGCGCATTCTGCACCACGAGTTGGTCAACCTTCCGAAGAACACTCTTGCAAGCCCGGCACAGCTTCACTCACGAAGTGCTCTGGAACGATGTTGCTGCTTCAGGCTCGTTGCTGTAGACCGCCGAATATGTACCCGCCTTTGGCGTTGTAGTAAGATTGCACGTGCGACGTGCTCAGTTTCCACCGGTCGGAGTCAGCGTGAAGATAAGATGTCATAAGATGTCGAGCATGCTACTCCGCTGTGAGCCAGGCGCCACCGGTTCTGGAGGCAAAAGAGCTGCAAAGCATTCGTCCTTCGTACCACTGCACAGAACTACAGCTTGTTTCAGACTTTGGGTAGTCTGTAGTCAGCTTACATTAACTACTCATCTCGCTGTAACGTGTGATGACTGGCAGGTGCCTTGAATCGTGTACCGGAAGTCAATAGTCGGCAGGTGTATTGAAGACCAGATATTCAAACCCATGATGCCATTGAGGCGGTGAACGCACTGCGTACGGGCCTTCGGGAGGCAAAGCTTGTGCTGGGTGGGTAAAGGTAGCGATGCGTAGCGTGCCCGTCAGACCTGTGTCCTATCGAGCATGCAAGTTGAGAATGACCATCTCTGTGTCGGGACGGAGGTGCGGATACCAGTCGAAGGTTGTACGGTTGTACTTGGAGGCTCTTAATTAGGCTCGAGGCGTACACGATCACAGTCTTAGTGCCGGTGTCAACAGAGAAAGGTGGTGTAGGCTCAGTCTTCGCACTGCTGTGGGACGAGAGCTGATCATATTTGGCTTGTTCTGGCCGCATTGCTTTTCGGAGACGCAGGCATTGTACCCAGCTTCTTGGTGGACTTGGGATGGTTGGGGCACCGACAGCAGCTTGGCATGCCCTCATCTCGACGGGTTGCGGTGATTTTCGCAGGAACCGAAGACAAAGGTGTCAGGGTTATTCCGCGTTTTTCCCCGTTACACCACAGCCAGTGCATTCCATCAGAGGCAGAGGGCGGAATCATCGAGGCCGAGACCCGTTGTGAAGGGCTTCAAACGCAGGGGCATCGCAGTGTGATTTTCAGAGCCCCATCTCGTGGGGCCTTCTTAGTCCTGCAGGCTGCAGACGTATTTTGCACGCCTTTCTATGCTGAGCGTTTCAGGAGGGCTCCAGGTCTAGTGCGCGAAGTAGCCGGAGCACCTTCAGGATTCTTGCCGAGCAGTCTGCTGTGACATGTTGCGATCGCTAGGTCGACACGAAGACCGTGATGGCGAGTTGTTGGTCACCATCTCAGGTTCCAGGGGTTTGATGCCGAGAGCAAGCCGAGGCGTAGGCCTGACATAGGTCTAGCACAGTGTTTGCTGACTTTTTTGTGCATCCAAGGATCTTCCGGACCTCAGCCAACTCTTGAGGGAGCTCATTGAGGCGGACGAAGCAGTGAAGACGATTCGTGAAAGTGTGCAGCTGTTGTCTTTGATTTCTTGCTGGGTTCCTGACAGGTACTGCCTGATCCTGAGAGCTCCGGTGTCCAGCGACCCAAGAAGTGTTGAGCCTAGTGACATGTGATGTCTGCTGCCAAGTTGTCGAGGCCTTTTTTGCCATGATGAGTGATTGTTGAGGATGAAGTGGCCTCCAGCGACGACCTTCTCACAGGCATTGCTGCTGCAGCCTAAGGCTCGCTGCATGACCCCATGCAGTTCAAGAGAGGACTGGGAGGAGGAGGACGAGTGCTTCCTGAGAACCCTGCAACCCCTGGCCGAGCGGGAGGAGTCGAACGTCAGCGCGGCGTTTCGCGTTCGTTGCTTCGGATTTGTCGCCGGGCGGTGTCAGCTTGTCGCTGTCTTGCAAGGACTTGCGGTGGGGACACGCCGAGACAGGCGGCAAGGACAGTTGAGTCAGAGTGTCGAGGTGTGCCTGAACAGCTGGCAGGAACTTGAGGAAACTGTCCTGCCTGGATTCAACTGCGATTCAGGACACTAATTTTCGGGAGCTCGTGGAGCATCTTGCAAAGAACGGAGAGCCCCAGCCTCTGGTGTGGCGGGGGCGTTTGTTTCCGGGGTCTCGCATGGCTTGGGTCACATCAATTAGAACAGTCTGAGGTGTGCAATCAGTTCGCTGCCAAGCAAGATTCGAGGAACGAAGAAGCAGTTGCAAAAACGGAGCTGCCCTCGGGACCGCTGACTCGATGAAAAAAGAGAACATTGCCAATCCTTGCCAGACACGGACTGAGTCTGCGCTGAGTTGAACTGTAGACATTGAGGCCGGACCTGTTTGTGATCCGCCCTACGAAGAAGGATTTCTTCGTTCGCACCGAACTTAGCTTTGGGGTTTGATCTGGGTCGAAAGATGTCAGGCCGTGGCGGACGTCCCTCAGGTCTGGCAGGTACGGCGAGTACCGAGGTGGCCACTTCCAATGCGAAGACCAAGGCCCAGAAAGGCACCTTTGTGTCTTGCCGTCAGACCACGAATCCCTGTCAGCTGGTAGTACTCTTGGCTGGTAGGGACGTAGAGGCTTTACCTGTTGGTGGCGGCACTGAACGCTTCACTCGATTGTGCTCCTGTGCTTGGCGGATATCATATTAGCACATGCTCTGATACCATGGTGCAAGCAGTAGCAACGGTGTCTGTCTTCTGCGTCATTCCGTGGCATTAATTTCTTGATGTTCGGTGTCTCGCGACAGCCTTTTTCGAGAAGCACTGGCTTGTTGCCACTGGGGACTTTTCCTTCGGCATGTTGGCGCACGGCAGGAGCTGGGGGGCAAGAGCGACCTTTGGTCGACGCGCTTGTTAGGCACGTGGGGAAAATTGGTGGCGAACGAAGTTGATTTGTTTGCACGTGCTAGACATCTCACCTTTTGCAAGAGACACCATGGCAGCGCAAGAGCTGGCACCCTCGAGTCAACATCCACACAGCTTTTCTCATTGCAGGGTCTTGACGGGTCGCGGAGCTGTGGGTCTTGGAGAACTTGGATCACAGGCCGAAGCTGCAGCCTGTAGATTATCTGTTAGAGTTTGAGGAAGCACTCTGGATCATAATTGCAGTCAACAGCTGCGTACCGTGCCGACGGCAATCAGGAGTCTTTGAAGAAGCTTCTGAAGAAGCAGCAACCTGATCTACGGAAAATCCGACAATTCGTGAAGGCGCACAGCTCAGCCAAGTGTCTCGAAATCTCACTTGGCTCGGACTCGGCTCGCTCTGCGAAGCATGACTTTGGCGCTGAATCCCCGCAACCAAAGCCAAATTCTCTCGGGAACACTGCAAACACCCAGGCTTTTCCTGGCGTCTTCCATTTGTCAACAGCCAGCACCCCAGCAAAGAGTACGTGAGGCGGGACCAGGCGAAGACCCGAGTTGAATTTTCTCAGAACAGTATCGGTCAGTCCGCGGCCTAACTTCATCGACCGCATGGGGGCTCCAGTTATGCTAGTTATTTCAACTAAGGGGGATCCCTCTTTTATGACCCGACGCTTGATTGTCTGGTGGAAAGAAAAGCCAACGGCGGGGCAGCACCATGTGGACCAACCTCATGAAAGACTGATTGATGCCTTTCGGTGCAGAAATACTGGTAGGAAGTAGCAATAACTCTGGAAACTACTGGCCACTGCAGCTGTCCAAGGATGCATCTGGACAAGTTGCAGTGACCCTTTTAAGTGGCCGGTGCCTTACAGGCGAGAAAGGCCTGCGACATCCTGTCCACAACATGCCTATCTTACCCCAGGCGATGGGGTGCGCAGCCTGCCACTGGTGAAGAGCACGCAAGGTGCGAGCAGCCGTGATAGCATTGCATGACTCGGAACAGACCCAAAAGCTCGGCCAAGCCGAAAGTCAGAAGTCGTTTTCACGTTGCTGTGTCCTGTGCGGGTGCCCGGAGGCAAAAGCGGAAAAGGCGGCAAGCGATCCACTTCAGGAGCAAAGCACAAAGGCCCACAGCACACCTTTCAAGAGGCTGCCTTTCAGACTTGGCAGCCCGGCGAAAAGGCCTGGCTCCAGCTGTGAACTGTATCTTAGCGCAGGCTCCAACCCTTCCGTGCTGACCGCGCGCAGCTCAGCGTGTCAAAGCCGCGAACTTGCCTTCCGAGTGCACACAAAGCTGGCCCTTTCATTCAAAACGATAGTGCATGAATGAAAGACAGGACCAGTCTGTACTACAATTTGGTATATAGTTCAGAGACACCCTAAAGCGCCTGACCAACCCACAAGGAGCATATATCCTCGCTGTGTGGTTCTTCAGCTGCCACCGCGGCCGTCAAAAGCTTAGCGCCTATCACTCCATCTGTGGCTGTGGTTTGGTCTGCCGTTTACTTCCTTCAAAAAAGAGTTCCGCCTCTCTCCAGGATTTCGACGGGCGTGTCAAGGCTCTTCTTCTCGACGTGCAGGACAGAGGTGGTCAGCGCGAGTCAGTCACGCAATGCCACCAAGAACAGGAACACCAAAAAGCGCTTGCCTCCACATGTAGAAACCGCGGAATGAGTAAGGCAGTAGGGGTACTGGTGGGAAACACAATGCTTTGCGTGCAATTGCTCCGAAGTGGCAGGCAGCGCAGGTAGCACACTGTCTGACTTGCGACTCCTCCGTACATCTGCACTTCGCGCTGGAATCGTACAGAAGCTCCTGAACAGATCCCAAGAGGCCCCGAAGAGAGGCTCTCACAGAGCCAAACTTTCTCCGGAGTAATCCGATTTCCGACTATTGCTTTCTAGCTGTGGAGACCTTGAACCTGCATGGTGCTTTGCCGCTGAGACAAGTTAAGAAAAGAAAATCCAAGCAAGGCAACGAGCCTGTCGGCAAACTGGACAAGTTCGGCAAATCATGCTTGCGAGATGAAATCGGCTCTTTGGGAGCAGCGGGCACCGGGGGCGCGCCAGCCTCTGGGACCATCCCAAATGGCGAAAGCAACTACAGGCCGAGACTGCGCAGAGACAGAGAGAGAGAGAGAGAGAAGAATGTTCTTATACATAGTGGAACCCAGCACGCGATGCCTATGTTTTCTCTCATAAAAGACGTCAGGAGAATGCAGCAAGTTTCACGCACCTCCAAAGCCCCCAAAAACATCGGGGGGGCCTTCGCGGCCGAGGGGCTTCAGACACCCCTCATGCCCCGGGGAAGAAGAGAGAGAGAGAGAGAGAGAGAGAGAGCGAGAGTAGCCATTTTGGCTCAAGGCCACGAGTGCTCTAGGTCGTGCTGCTCTCTCCGCCACTGGGGGGGGTTCTCCTTCCTTCCTTTCTTCTACCTGAGAGCGGGCGATCTTAAGGCCGCTTGCTCCGCCCCTTGCCATCAGCGAGGGCTACCACATCGGCATCTACACTCACCTCGAGGTGCGGGTCCGGGAGGGCGACATAGGTGCGTTCGGTCCTGAAGGTGATCGGCGGCCTACAGCCGGAACCTTGAGGAGCCTGACACCAGCTACCCCACCGATATCGGCGACCCTACAGGGGGACTGCCGCACAGCCGCGACCCGGCGCCACGACTACCTCGAACGGGGGCTACCACACCTACCTGATCGTGATAGTGGCCCGGACGGGGACCTAGTGAACTTCACCTACGCGAGGAGCAATGGCCGAACCTATGGCCACAGAAGGGGCAAGCCCGCAGAAGAAGAGGGGGCCACCAGAAGAAGAAAATCTCAGCCTGGAAGCCATCCGCGAAGTGGTGCGCGGGGAGATCTGCGGAAGCAATGCAGCCCTGAAGGCAGAGCTCAGCCACAGGATGGACAGAGTGGAGCACGGGGTCACGAACCAGCTGGAGAAGATACTGGAAAAGCTGGCGGCCATTGCGGGCCAGCAGCAACGAGTGGTCGAGACCATCCAGGGGGAGCAGTATGCCATGAACACCCGCCTGCAGATGCTGGAACAGAAGGTGCAGGGGCTGCAATCTGCAGGGGCCTCCAGCACTGGCGACACCGACCACGGGGGTCGGAAGCCAGCCCTCATCATGGGAGGTGGGGGGGGACGATTCCCCGGCAGAAGAGACGCTAAACCAGGTCCGCCAAATGGTCAAGGACCTCCGCATCGACATCGATACAGTGCAAGCCTTCGTACCGGGGGTCAGAAGAGGATATGCCATCATGCCGCAGGGGCCCAGAGAAGGGGAGGACCAGCAGCAAATGCGGGAGCGCCTGTCAGCGGCCCTCAGACGTGTGCGCCAAGCCAACATCCAAACGGGGGCGCATGACGCTCTGGATGCAGCTTTCGCAGTCGCCCGAGAAGCGGAGGCGGGTGCAACTCGCAGGAACGTGCAAGCGCCTCTGCCTGACGTTGGGGGCAACGTTGGCGCAAGTGGAGACAGAATGGCCGACGGGGACGGTGTGGCATCGGGGGACACGCATCTGCTCAGCCACCACTGGCAAGCCCTCGGAAGCAGAAGATGCGGGAGCAGGCTGGATCAGCCTCAAAGCCATTGGCCGGGGGCTGTCGCAGACAAGCAAGGAGGTGGAAGATGAATGGGGCCAGCTCCGCACGGCGCTGCGCTGAGGCACTGAACCAACAGAGAGCAGTGGGGAGTGCGGGGATGAGCTGGACCCCGTGCTGCAGTTTCGAGCCGCGACGCAACCTGGCAGTCGCAACCTGGACCTGGAACGTGGGCGGCCTCTCAGCTGCAAACGCACTGTTGCAGGCGCTCGGGGGGAACAAAGCCAACGGGGGCGAAGCTGGCCGGACTACGCGCGGGGCCGCCAGAGCCTCGAAACCTACTACAACCGCTGCCGCTAAAGGGGGAGGTCCAGTACTGAGTCCGGGGGAGAGTGAGGCAAAGACCAAGCCTAAAGCACCCCACAACAGACGTAGGGGACTTGCAAGCCCAAGTTCACTAGACCAAGACGACTACAGGCTCTGGGCCAGTAGGGGGACGTCCTTGCAACTAGTCGCAGTTATGGTAGAAGCTAGGGACACCAGGCTCACAGCAAGGCACCCCAACAAGTGACCCCAAGAAGGCCCCCCCGAAAGAACCTACTGTGCTGTACACCCCTAGTTGGCATTGCGTTCAGCTGCACTTGCTTCAGAAAAGGGGGGGCCCAACACTAGTGCACCCTTTTTTGCGCGGCAATCCCCGCAGAGAGCAACTAGGCAAGCCTACCATGTTTTACTACTTCTTATGGTATGTGTTGAGTTTGGTGCGCGTCCGGGGAGACAGCTCTCGAAAGGGGACTCTCAGAACAAAAACTGGCACCCTCAACCTTGAACAGTGGGCCATAGCGGCGCGGAGATGAGGCCTGGGTTGTGTCAGTGTTTAGTGTAATGGGGTGGGGGTGCCAACTAAGAAACTGGGAACAAACCACGCCGCTAGTGCCGAAGTCACAGGGGAACCCAAAAGCCGGCCACTTATACAAACCATAGGTGGTCGGGCGGGCCTAGCGCCTGCGGCTCATTCGTGACCCCTAAGCCCGGCAAAAAAAAGAAAGAGAAAGAGCGAGTGAGCGAGCAAGAGAGTTTCGTGAAGGGCGCCTGGACGGCCCCTACGCCCAACAGAAAGAGAATGAAAGAAAGGAATGAAGAAAGCATGAGAGGGGAAGTCTGCCTGTCCATGTGATTCAGGCTGGTTGGACATGTTTCAGCAATAAGTCAATACACTGCTCCATACACAAGTGGGCAAGTAGGGTGAACAGGTAGGACGAATGAAATTTAGGACATTTTGGGACAGACTAAACACGCCCTCGTTTGCATAAATGAGGCGTGAATCCGCATGGTTTTAGAGATGTGGTTGTGTTGCTGCCACCGGCAAACAGGACAAACAAGGCACCGAAGCCTTGGACGAGTGCTTTGACAACTTGCACGAATGGCTGAGCAAGAAGGCCACGTCTGAATTAACGCAATCCCATGCAAGTTGTTGCTCGCTCGTTGCGATCTTCAGAGTTGGGCAGCATCCGTCGCGAAGGGAGACCGGAGCGCCATCGGAAACTGGCTCAGTCCTGAGTAAGGTCGTGGCGAGCTGTGGGAATACAATTGACGCAGAACAGTAGCCTCAACACAATGTCAGCTGTCTCAGGCCGGCCTACATAACAAAGCTGGTGGTCAACTGGAAGCCGGCCTGCCAAATTTGTGGACTGCACAGCAAGCATACTCACACAGGTACAGGAGCAGTGAAACCAGGGCGAGCACTCCACAGTTGCTCGATATTGCTGCCGATCAGATGTCAGGGACAGGATGCAATGATGTGCGCGCAGAAGGTCGAAAGCTAAGATGTCACTGCTGCGTGAATGACACGCTTCGGCTTGCAACTCCGCTTGCCCACAATCTTCCTGTCCTCGTCTCCCTCTCTGTATCTCTCCCTCCCTTTCTTGTCCTTCCCCTTTCTTTGTTTGTGTGTTCGGTGCGTTGGAAAACTTCAGGACTGGCAGCTTTTGTCTGCAAGTGGAGGCTGCACGTGCCGCCCACGGACTGCTCAGCTCGAAGGCATTCGAGAGCAAGCTTGCGCTATCTGTCCAGTTTGAAGCGCTGTTGGTCCCTGATGATCTCAGGTCGTCGCCGTGACGCTTTGGGATCTGCCACTGCCAGTCACAGCATCGCATAAAGTGTGCGATTCGGGCTTCATGCACGACGCCAAGTGGGCCAAAGGAGCATTGGCATCGCAGCAGAGCTTGAAAAGCGTGCAGGGCACATGAGCGCACATCAGGCTAGGTGGCAAATACGAGCCGATTGTTCAGGCCTTGTTGTCAGACTCCCCGCTGCTGGAAATCTGGCAGTAGCGCCGAGTCCCGGAAGCCATCGTGCCGCTACCGTATACTTTGTAGAATCTGGATCGTCGGGCAAAGTTTCTGTGTTGTGCATCCATGTAAGCCGTTTGGAAAGTTGAGTTTCGATCATTGCTCCTGCAGCTTACTCGCTTTCTCGAAGCGTGTTGCACATGGTTGCAAGTTCAAGCAGAAGCATTCAGCTGATGCACTTCTGTGCCCAGCCGTGGAAGGACCCCGACTGTCTCTACAGAAATCTCTCGTTCCTTGTGCTTCAACTTGAAGCTGATGGCCAGCTGACCACATGAGCGGAGGCCTCGTGTTTGCGTGTGATCAAACAGATTGTCATAGTGACGTAGCGTGCCATAGTGATTCGATTCGTGCGATCATTGCAAACCGACAGCTGTGACGATTGATACGAAGACATGCTTGGAGGGTTTCATACTGACAGTAGCTGTGGAGCTTGAAAGCAGCTGATCAGTCCAAGACGTCGGAGCTGCAGCGGCAGAGCCACCCACTAGTCACTAGGAGGTCCGTTTTCTATGACCTGCTGCGGGCTTGCTAGGAACTGACTCTTCATAGCACGCTGAAACTTGACATTTCGCATCCATGCGGTTGAGGATTTGATGGGTAGGATCAATGATTTGGGGTTTTGGGATGCTCGGCCTTCGTCGGTCGTGCTTCGAAAGTTTCGGCCTCTGAATTACTGCTTCACCCTTTTCGCTCCGGAGGCGCCTCCGCCTGTGATGTCTGCAGTCTCGCGGCCGCCACTCGCTAAGCTTACTGCTGCTAGCAGGCTTCGAGGCGTTGCTATGGCTTAGCTCCTGAGATACGGGCCTTGGAGGAGGCCTGACCGGTCATCAATGTCCTGCCAAAGTGAAGAGTAGCAAGAGTAATTCGCTCTCCGGCCTTGATGGTTTGCGGCAAGGTCCCGGGCTGCGTTCTTCATCTTCAATCCTTCTCTGGTGCTCCGGGCCAACATGGCAACTCCGCATCATACCACGAAGCTGGATGTAGAGGTGTCCAGTTCGCAGACTTCCCGCGGCAGGTGCCAAAGGAGCCGAAACCCACGGAGGAGGCCATTCAGGACAGGTGCCTTTGATCGTGAAACATAGTTGCCAGCACATAAGACGCGGTAGACTAGCAAGTGCTGCACCAGACAACCAGAGAGATTTGACATGTCGTTCTTCGGCACATGGGGCGACGAAGCCTGTAAAGTGCTCCGGCGAGAGAAGCCTCGGCAGCTTCAAAGCTGCAAGCAGCACAAGTCCAGCACACTTTGCGAAAGATCTGCACGAGGCAGGAACCAGTGAGAATGCCTTGCACCTGGCCTGCACTTTGCACCTGCAAGAGAAGCTGCACGAGTCGACTGACCGCGGCTGCAGGATGCGAAGATCATCTACTACTCACCCTCTTGCGCACCCATCGAGGAAAAGAGATCTCAGGCAAGCGAGAGCACACTCAGTGATACCCATCCACCTGGAAAGTTCACAGCACGTTCTGCAGGTGGGGATGGTCGAGGGCTCCACGGCGGCAAAGTAGTGAGGAGAACAACACCTTGCCATGGATATGCACTGGTAGCCTGGCAGCACCCTGCAGCCAAGCACAGCCATGTGTCTGAGGCTTGATTTCCTTCACCGCGCAGTTTAGCGGTCCTGAAGGTCGCGCTGGCGGTACGCCATGTTTGCTTGATCTATGGATCCTGGCCACTGCGAGCACCTAGCGAGTAGATGCGAGACATCAACCAATCTTGCACAGAAAGCGGTCAGGCAACTGCAACCACAACGGGAAGCGAACATTGATGAGGTTGACGAGGTTCGAGTCAAGGAGCAGAAACTCTACTGTAAGCAAGCAGATCCCGAGCGAGAATCGTACTATGCGAATCACAAAGCAGCACGGCAAACAGGGAAAGGCACAGGTCTGGCTGCAGTCAAGCACACAGTCCTTAAGCCGTGGAATGCGCTGCCAATTTCCAGGTCCGCTGAGACACATCAGAACCAAACAATTGGCATTCAGCGTGCTGGAGGCCCGTTACCTGACAGCAGGTTCGAGTTTCACGAAGCGCATACTGCACCTCTACATGATTGTCACAACATCTCTGGAGGTCGAACCCCAGATCTGGATGGTGCTGGTCATGAGGCATGCCATGGTGTGCCAGCTCAGCATTCAGCGCGATTGGCTGGGTTCGGGGTCGAAGTGCTTCAGCCACTTGCAAGACTGAGTGGTTGACAGATATGGTGTGGTCGCGAAGAACAGAACACAGCGCATAACTGGCAGACACCTCTTTGTTTGTTTTCTTCACCCGTACGTCGCTTATGACACGCGGCTGACAGTCGCGCTTGTTACAAGCGACGTAGGCTGAGGCGGTGCAGAAGGGGTGCAGGTGACGCCAAGTGGAACTGAGCAATCTCTGAGCCGAGGTGAATGCGGAGACTCGGCCTGCTGGGGAACAGAAGCTTGACGAGGCGCAGTGAATATTTCAGCAGATATCGCGAATCTGTGGACCAGCGGGTTTGCACAATTTCTGGGACAGTCACGACTTGCGCTTCTTGGCGATGGCAGGATGGCCTTCCAGAGAGTACACTGCAGGCCGCTTGAAACGCCCTCCAGTCGATCCAACTCCTAGCAACAGTAGTCGTCGTCAAAGTGGTAGTGGTAGTAGCATCGGTGGTGGTCTTTGTTGTAGCATGTTGTAGCAGTAGTAAAAGCAATAGTACAAGTACTATACTTGTACTGGTGCTGGTACTAGGCGTAGTGGTCGTGGTCTTTGCGTGGTGGTGCTGGTGCTGGTGCAGGTCCTCAACGTGATGCGCCGTTTGTTTGGCTCAAGGCTTCTGCCTTGCGAATCAACGGAAGTTTGAGCAAGCGTTCTGCGGTTCAGCGTCTAGTCGAAAGCAAAGAGTGTGCTCATGCTTTTGTCGACGACGGTATCACAGTATCAACCGCTGCTCAAACTTCCGCTCCGAGTGTCCATACAGTCAACTTCTTTGCGTGCACAGGCAAACTTCGCAGGCAAATCGTCAGCAACCGAAACCTTGCAGGAGCAAGTGATCGAAAGATCTTGCAAAGGCCTCTCTCTCAATTGTGTCCAATCGGGCACTGACAGCCGCTCGTGTTTTCTGCAAGTTTTCACCTGTTTCGAATCGATGGCGGACTTCAGCCATTGCTCAAGGCAGGACCGTCATTACCGAATCCGGACAGATTTGGTGTCATGGCTGTGTCCGTGCTATTTCCCTCCATCTGGCTTGGACAATTCTGCTGAGTCTTCTTGCCAGGATATTCCACGAATTGATGGCGGACGCACAGCAAGAGCAGGAAAGCACGACATCTTGGTGTTGTTGCGTATCAATGTGCTTCTCCTCGGGCAGGCTCCGTCGCCTGCTTGGCCATCGCCACACAATGCGCAGTCATACAGCCTAGGAGGAGCACCTCGCTCAGCCACTCTTTTTTGTCTCTATTCGCTACCGGCTGCTGTCCTGATCCTCCACTCTCCATGCAAATCACAGTATGTCAGACCCTGTATCCTGTGCAAGCAACCTTGTGCTAGAACTGACATCGCTACGCCTGGCAAGCCTCTTTCAGATTTTCTTCTGACAGTGCGATCCTATGCGTGAGTGTCGTCTCACTTGTACAGTAGCCAGGCACGGCTCTCCTTTCGCCCAAGCCCACTGTGCTGAGGCCTCTGCATCGACGAGAGGCGGGAAATGCTGTCGGCCGCTTTGAGCTGTAACTCGGAAGGCGCAGTGAAAACGACAGTCACATTCAGCATTTCGATGCATCCAGCGCGAGAGTGTGACAGCCGGGACATTGGCCGCACATACGAATATTCAGGCTGAACATGAGTGTGACTCCATCGCACGCCGCCGTCAGATACTTTGTTGGCTTCCGAAGATGCAGTCGACCCCGATGACGACTTGGCAGGATGCATCGAGCAACTCGCATGTCAAGGATTCAGGGGGAGGGGACCCTTAACTGTGAGAACACGTAGTTGCCTCATGAGGCAAGCCGTTGCAGCATACCTGCAGAATCCGGGTGATGCCATACCCGAGGCCGGCAGAGATGAGAGAAGCAGCTCACCATAGCTCACTCCTCAAAGACCCCTTCTCTGACCAGGAACTCCTGCAAGAAGGGCTTGCAGAGGAGGAGGTGCCGAAGAGAAGACGGCCGCGTCGTTTTGCTCTGTTGAAGTACACGTGCGATCACTTTGGTGACACGATACAAGGCAACCACCTGGACTTCTGCGTTTGACGAGGATGCCAGGATCCACAGCTGTCCCTGCAGCATCTTGCAGCGTCCATGACGCGGAGCGGGTGATGGCGACGTTTGCATTGCTGTGTGTCCCCCCATCCTGAGACCCAGAGTGTGACTCAGCTTGAGAGCATGACCCCATAACGTAGTGGGGGGGGGGGGTGCTTAAGCCCGAGAGAGGATCGATTGGGCTCAGGTGAGCCTGCAGCTGGAGCACCTGCAGCTCCAGCAAGAGGCACGAGGAGTGCGGGACAAGCATTGGCAGGAACAGCCTGTGCGCCTGAAGACGGGAGTGAGTGTTGGGACAAGCCGACAAGCCCTTCGCGGTTCAGTCTGCCGCAGATACTTCAACATCAGATGCGTCAGAATCAGCTTCAGGCGATGCAGGTGCGCCTGCCTGAAGTGGGGAGATGCCAGTAGCGGAGTAGCGTGGAGGGTGTACATCGCCTCAAAGTCAGGGTGCGTGGCTTGTCTTTGCCAGGATCGCCATAGGATGCAATGTCATCAACCAGCGTGAGAACCAGCCCAAGCGACCACTTGCAACAGGGGGACATGCATCAACACGACAGGCCTCAACAGTTGTTTAGACGTTAAGCTTTCAATTCAGAGTCTCTTTTTCAGCAATGCGCGTTCAGAAGGCAAGGCTAAGGACATCTTGCAGCGTTGACACCGCTTGGATTTGCAACTGAGCTAGTTCAGCATGATGAAATGGAGTCCCGCAAAAGCTGAAAGCTTCAAGTCAGTTGTGCGCTGCGCTCCACGTGGTGGGTCCTCGCTTGGCCACGAGTTCCTTTGGATGGCTGTTGTGACTTCCCTTCTGAACTTTGCACGAATCAGAACTGCTAGACCACGAATCAGGAGCACGAACCAAATCGCAGATCACAGCTCAGATCATAGCTCGCCGTGGCTCACACATGGCACGAATCAGATCAGACACGGACGAATCAGAACAGACAGAAAGCAGGACAGCGGTTTTAAGGTTGTAGGGTTTCGGGTTCGGGGCTTCTATCTTAGAGTGTACAGAGTTCGGAGTTCAGGCAAATCGAGGGCTCGGGCTTTAGTTTAGGGCGGGCTTGGCACTCAGGGTCAGGGTCTTGGTGTTTGGGGTTTAGTACTTGCGGTTCAGGCTTTCCAGGTTGAGTCGATGGCTCGGGCGTGAGGGCAAAAAGGTTCAGTCAGGGCTCAGGGTTTTACGGTTCAGGTTGTAGGGTTTGAGTCCTGGGGTTCACGCTAAAGGGTATTTTTGTTGTTTGTTATAGTTTATTCTTTCATTTTGGATGGTTCGATTTTTCAGGCCTCGGGCTTTAGGCTTGGATGGTCGGGCTCTGGGGCTCTCACACGCGTCTCCTTTCTTCATCCCTTCCCTTTCCACGCCTTCCTCTATCGGAGAACAGAAAGGTGGCAACCCGGAAATGGCAGAAGAGAAAGGCTGCTTTCAGACGTTTCTGCACAATCCAAGGCAAAGGGAGGTGGACCGAACGCGAAGGAACAGCATTTCTTATATTCCCATCCCGGTTTCTTCGGTCTCTCATGGCCTGAAAGTGTCATCTTGGCCAGCTTGCCTTCCTTCTTCTGCCATGCTATTGCCTCCTCCGACGCTGTATGTCTGGCTCTTGCTCTTTTCCGCCCTCATTCTATTACTCTGCGATGTTGCTCGTAAGAAGTCCTGTTGCCTCTCCTTTTGATTTGCCCTCCAGAAACGAATCTGTGCCGATTAGCCTAAAAAACAATACGCAATAGTCTATGCCATATTAGTTGTGATTGCTAGTTCTGTTGCCGTTGGTTCTGAACAGTGTGCTTTAGCGTGAGCTGTGCGAACCGACTGCCGTGTAGGCCTTGACCCAGACTTGGCGCTGGCAGGAAAAGCCGGGTAGTCTTTTGCAAGCTGTGCTGTCAGCTTTCATAGTGGCACCGGAGCCTGAATTTCGATCCTTTCGCTTCGGGACCAGGCCTGTCGAGTGCTGTGCGCAGCTGCGCCTTTTTCTGGCACTCCGGGCGGGGCTTTCATCCTTGCCCCCTTCTTTCTTCGACTTTGCCTTTGCCAGGTGGCAGTCCAGTCGTGGCTGGCTTTGTGGGCCCCTCTTTGTTCTCAAGGAGCTCTTCGTGAACCTTTTGGGCGGAAGTAGCCGCCCGTCCTTTGGCAGTAACTAGGCTGCCTGCTTTGGAGCTTTGAGCTTTGGAGGTGGCCTCTTGCCACCGGCCTTGGAGAAGCAATGGCTGAGGAAGACAAGTCGACCTCAGCATGGTATAAGGTGCCGACCTGGGACGGGAGCCCTACCACTTGGAGGTCTTTTCAGCGGGAAATGAGTTGGTGGCTCAGCTCCTTAGATGTGGAAAACACCAAGAAATAAAATTTGGCAGCGCGCTGGCTCCTGCGCCAGAGCAGGGTGGTTCGCCAGCGCGGGGAAGAGTTCTCCCAGAAGACCTCGTCTACCAGAAGGAGGTCAGGACCCGAGACACCGAAGGAGTGGAGATCGTAGTGACCGCTGAGGATGCCTTTGCAGGCATACGGAAGCTGATGGCAGCCCTGGAAGGCATCAATGGAAAGTCGGCTCTTCTTACTTTGCGCCGCTCTCCGGGCGAGCGGCCGGCTGATTTCCTTAGCCGCCCCAGCTTCCGGAACAAAGCGTCCGACGCATGAAGGTCCTTAAAGAGCCTGAGGGCCTCGGCCTCGACGTCCTCGATCTTGTCCGGGCCCTGCAAGGCCGTCTCAAAGAGTTGCTTCCCAAGTGGGAGCCCCAGCTTTTCTCGCAACAGCCATCCAAGCTCCCCGGTCGGCAGGTCGATCCCCTCCGTGCGCATCTCCGCCGTGAGCACCCGGAAGCAGGGCGTGGCCGTGGTTTTCAGCTCAGCTTCTTCGTCGGCCGGGGCCTCTTCTTTCAGGAGCTCCGGGGCTAGTTTTTGGTCCGGGAGATCGCCGCCGAGCAGTGCGCCCCCGGCTGTCAGTGGAAGTCAGTTTGGGGCCCGCCGGCCTTTCGTGCCGAACTTTAGGGCCAGGCAAGCTTATGCAGCGAGGACGAGATGGGCGAGGGCACCTACGAGCCGGAAGAGGAAGAGCTTCTTGCCGACGAGCCGGGTGACTCGCTTAAGTGTTGGCCGGAGCTATGTCAAGTGACAAAAGGAACGTCGGTGCACTTGACTCAGCTTGCAATAGGACAGTCTGCGGGAGAGTGTGGCTCGAGGGCTACCTTTTGCCACTTCGTGAAAGTCCGTGTTGGGAGGCTTTGCAGCCCCTCTTGGCCACGGAGGTCGAGAACGAGACGTTCAAGCTGGGGACTGACGGGACGAAGGCCAGCCTGCAGCGGCGCCGTCTTCCGATCACCGTTGGTGGCTCCGTTGTCTGTGTGTGGACTAGCGTTGTGGAGGTGCGCTCGCTGGGCCTTCTTCTCGGCAGGGACTTCCTTGAGGCCGTCGGTGGTGCGATCAGCTTTTCCCGGAGGGCCTTGCGAGCAGACCACTTAGATTGCCGCCGGATCCCTTTGCGGCAACTGTCGGCAGGCCACTTCTACATCGAGCTCCTCCCGAAGACCTTGTCCGAGGACCTTGGCCGGAGGTGGACGCGGCAAGGCGCGGACGGGGCGTTGGAAGTTCAGGTCAGTTGTGCTGAGTGGGCCCGCCGGAGAGCTGCTGCAGTGAAACCAGCAAGTGCGACAAGCACACATGAGCAGATCTGTTCTGAAGCTTCGTCTGTGCCTGCATGCGCGGGGTGACCTCTCAAGATCGAAGGCTTCGGCTGGAGATTCAATTCGTTGTGCCGGTGCCTTGCCCTATGTTGCTAGGGCCGGCCGGGGAGAGAGTAAGTCGGGTATGTCATCGGCTTCGCCGTATGTGCCTGCGGCTCCTCGAAAGAAACGTGTGGCGTTACGCTGGGCTTGTGTTTTGGCTGCTGCAGCGGCCCTCTCTTCGCTATGTGCCCCTGCCGTACAGCAACACCCGATCCTTGGAGGAGTGGAAGGAACAGGCGCAGGCCATGGTGAAACAAGGCGCACTGCCCAGGCGCCATTACAGGGCATTATACGCAGGGCAAGTTCGAGGACGTGGGCCTCATGAAGGAAGCTGGGTATACTTGCGGGCCGGCTGGGCATCAAGCTGGCGTTCCTGCACACTTCGTGGTCTACCTCAGCCGACGGCGGTTCAGGCGGCGACTTCATCGAGGGCTCCTTTGCAGACCGCCTCGAGAAGCACGGCCGCTCTCCTGGACCTCTGCCGGGAGCTCCACCGGACAGCACATGGGCTCTTTCTGGCGCTTGCCACGGGCGGCCGCTTCCTTTGCGCAGGGGCGTGGCTGATGTTATTGTCAAGGTTGGCCAGGCTTTGGGCCATGAGCGGCCTTACTTTCTCTTCCTCCGCTCCATCGGGCCCTCACCTTTGCACAACCTGCGTCCGGCTACCAGACCCGCGGCTGAAAAGAAAATTCTAGATGCCGAGGCAGCTGTCATGGCGCAGGCGCTGGGTCATCGTCGGTCTGGCCGGCACTTCTTGATGGAACTTTTTCGCGGTCGGCACACCTTGGAGGGTCAAGAGCTGCTGGACGAGCCCGGTATCGTCGATTTTTCTGCCGGGCACGACGGCTCGGAGTCTGAGGATGGAGCTGTGATTGGCCGGTGAAGGACGTGCCGGTGTCTGCGGCAGTGAGGCAGGCGGTTCGTCGTTTGCATGAAAACACCGGCCACAGGAGCCCAAAGAGGCTAGCGCGGGCGCTCGTCATTGCAAGTGCGCCCACGGAAGCCGTGATAGCAGCCAAGCAGCTCAGGTGCAGCGTGTGTGACGAAAAGCGGCCGCCGAAAACCCTGCGGCCCGCCTCTCTTCCTGCTCCTCGGGAGCCGGGCGACCAGGTCGCCCTCTACATCTTCGACTCCTTCGACGCTGCCGGGAGCCGCTTCGGATCCTCCATGCAGTTGATGCTGTGACTCGGTTCCAGATGGCGTGGTGGCGTTGGGCCCCGGTCTTCGGCATCCCCAGGACGATTTTTGCCAGCCATGAGGTGGAGCAATATGCCACGGAGAGCAATGTGTGCTTGCACTTCATTGCGGTGCAGGCTCCATGGCAGAACGGACTATGTGAAAGAGCCGGCGGCATCTTGAAAACCGTGCTGGCCGCGGCGACTGCCTGCTGGCCTACAACATGGACGTCGAAGATAGCGGGTTTTCACCGATGCAGGCTGCCGTTGGAAGGCAGCCACTACCTCCGGAGATGCGCTTGGCGGTGGACGGCTGGGCGAGATCGGCTCCATGGAGCAGCCGGGCTTCGTGAGGATTGTGGCCGTGAGAAAGCCTTATCGAGGAATTTTAGGATGGCTGATGCGCCTTGCGTCGGGGACTTAGTTTACTGTTGGAGAGAACAGCGATACAGCCGCAAGGCCAGCCAGAACCGGAGGAGGTTGACCTTGAAGCGGTGGCACGGTCCGGCACTCATGGCGGCGCAGGAAGGAAACAACGCCTATGTCACGACCCGAGGCACTCTCACGAAGGTGGCGTTTGAGCACATCAGGCGAGCCTCGCCTATGGAACAAATAGCCTCGGGAGAGTGGGAAGCAGTTATCCAAGAAGTGGTCGCAGCTGCTGTGATGGGAGATGATTGGCCCTCGTGCCGAAAGTGCTGCCCCCGGGGATGAGAGTGACGGCCCTGGACTTTCAAGACAACCTTCAGTTCCAGAACCTCCCCCAGGAGTCCAAGGGCTGAGATGCGGCCACATGAGATGCCTTTGGAGGTGCCGCTAGATGGCACTGGACTTTCGAGACAACCTTCAGTTCCAGAACCCGGAGGTCCTCGTCCTAGTATAGAACATGTTGCCAGTTTTCGTGACCGCTTGAGGGAGGCTATGACTAGGAATCGTGCTGATCGTGGTCATGACCTTCCACCTGTAACGCCTCAGGAGCTTGTCAGGGCATCTACCTCTGAGGTCTCGGTTCCAGAGTCGCGTCGGCCGCCCGGTTGCTTCAGGAGCGTCTTCGCATGTGCTGGGAACCCCGGGCCAGATGGACAGTGCAGGCCTTGGTGGCCAAGCAGTTGGGCCGATCGCGAGTGTCAGCGTGTGTGTGAAGCGTCCTGCCGAGGTTGATGCCGAAGCTCTCCATGACCAAGCCCAGGACTCCAAGATACCGTTCGAGGCCCTGCTGTTGGAAAAGCGAGATGTTCTGGCAGCCGCGGCCGCTAATACCGCTGCACGTCCATGTCCCAAGAGCAACGCAAGGCCTTCGAGGAGGCCGCCGCTGAAGCTTGGAACGTGTGGGTTCGCAACGACGCTGTGGAAGTGCTCAGTGAAGCGGAGACGGAGACGTGATCCCGATGCGACCTTGCACCCGGAGTCGAAGTGAAGCAGCTGAGGGCCTTGGTGGGATCGTTGCAATGGTTGGTGGCCCAAGTTCGAGTGGACATGGGTTTTCAGCTTTCTGTTTTGCACAGCGAATCCGCCACCGTCGGCACCATCATCCGTGCCAATGCCCTGGTGAAGGAGTTCAAGGCGACCTTTGCCTTGAAGTTCCGGCCCTTGGACCTGGAAGGTGCTGGGATAGTGGTGGTGTCGGACGCCAGCCTGGGAAACGTCGCGAAGCGAGGGGATGTCGGGGACAAGCCGCTTGACAGAGTGAACTCTCACAAAGCTGCTACTGCGTGCTGCGCGCGGAGAAGAAGTTGCTCGAGGGCTCCTCCGGCAAGTTTGCCTTACTGGACTACCGGAGCCACCGGCTCCAGCGCGTGTTCCGCTCAACGTTCGCGGTGGAGTTGTTGGGAGTTGAGGAAGGATTTGACGTCGGTCAGTACTGCAGGGGCCACTGGGCTGAAGCTTGGGGCTACGACCTGTCTTTTCTAGAACGCCGATAAGATCCTCGACATCGGCCTGGTCGTGGTCACCGACGCCAAGGACACCTTTGACAAAACCAACAGCGACACGCCGTCGTATGGATCCCAGAAATCGCTGGCCTTCACCATAGCCTGGCTCCGTGGCATGGTGGCCAAGGCTAATGTAGGCTGAAGCGGACGGCGACGAGCAACATGTTCGCCGATGCAGGGACCAAGGAGATGCCTCAGGACCACAGGAGGCAGACCTTGACCTCAGCTGAGTGGAGCTACTGCTATGACGAGAAGTATGTGAAGCAGACGATCAAGCCGAAGAAGCCCGCTCGAGACGGACCGGAAGTGCTGACAGGGGCTGAGGTTTCCTCAAGTGATCCGATGATCGGATTCTTGCAAGGGTTGTGCACCCAACCAGGATGGCACAAGAGAAACAACATGGCCATCCAAGTGGCCTTTCGTGCCAAGAGCTTTCGGCGGCCTGAGCCGCGGTTCGAGGCGGCGAAGTACCGTTGCGAACCACTTTTGCTTTGTACCACGACCAAAGCGGTCGGGGTGCGTGGAGACTTCTTGAAAGAGAGGCTCCTTACGGGCGCCAGTTAAAGGCCTTAGACAAGGAGGCAGCCGTTCTTGTGACACTGTTCCAGACCAACAAAGAGAAGACCGATGTGATTGCTAGTTCTGTTGCCGTTGGTTCTGAACAGTGTGCTTGAGCCTGAGCTGTGGGAACCGATGGCCGTGTAGGCCTTGACCCACACTTGGCGCTGGCAGGAAAAGCCGGGTAGTCTTTTGCAAGCTGTGCTGTCAGCTTTCATATTAGTGCTTTCGCGGCGGGCCACCCCGAAGCATGTATGCATTGCATACAACGGCAATTTCCACATTTCACAATCGCCATTGCCCACCCGGATCCACGGTCTCCAGCCAGACCTTTTGACTTGGGAAGAGTAGCAGTAGAAGCGGTGTTCCCCCAAGTCTGCTGTTGTTGTTCTCTTCCTTTTCATGTCTTTGCCTTTTGTACCATGTCGAAGCAACTTACGGCAGGTCAGAAGGTACGTCGGACGAGAAAGTTTAACATCGAACATGCGCTGGTCCAGCGCTTTCTCGTTGATGTTTGATTTGGCCAGGTCTTGGGATACCCAAGCCCGCTCGCTCAGGCCATTCTGTCATTCGTTCCTATCAAGTAGATGTGACAAACGAGACACTATCAGACGACACACGGACACTCGAGTTTGCACAACGTGTGATGCCGTGTTATCCCAATGACCTTTTGTTGAAATTGGTTCTTTTCAGCCCGTGACACTTGTTCGCGCCAGGCGGCTCTTGAGGCACGAGGGTGACAACATGTCTGACAGCACATCGAGTTCAACGTGCAGGTGTCGGGCAACTGCAACCCATGCATACCACCTGCATGTGAGGCCCAGCTCGCCGCTGTGCCGCGGGATGCCCGAATTTTACCCCAACAGGCTGCCTTTGTGAGAATGCTCGCAGACTGTGCTTGTGTCATGATGTTTTCATGCACTTCGTGTGATTAAATATAAGCAGCTTGCCGCTTGCGCAGCTGCAAAATACGACCACGTTCGTTGCTGGTTAAGCGGTTGGGTTTCAGTTTGCTACAGTCTTGCTTATCAGAATGATTACGGGAGTACGGACTGACGTGAGACAAGCTGGAGGCTCGCTTGAACCGCAATGCAGTAGTGAATGAGTTCAACTTGGGATGTAGCCGTTGTGGCATGTTGTGGCGATCATCTCAACTGAGCTCTGGGACCATCTGGGACCACTTGTACAATCACTGCGATAGTTAACCGTCGTGTCCGTATGTCAGCCGACACTCGGAAGGCAATGTTCTTCAACGCACCTGGAGTGACCCCGGCGCAGGCAGACATATCATGGCAATTTAGTTCAAATGGCCCTTGAGCCCTTCCAGAATGGGGCATTTTGGTGGAAGGAGTTAAGTTCCTTGCTGCAGGCCATGAAGGCCGGACTGCTGACTACGCCTGTCGAGCAGGCGTTGTAAGACCGGGAGTTCGGTGGTGCTGTTGGTAGGTCGTGATACTGCTCTGATTTGCCTTCTCGGCATCATCAATGACTTTGAATTTCAGGCAACTCTCACAGCAGAAGTAAGCTGGTTCGTGGCTTGCACTACATGACATGTGCATTGGGTTCGCCATGTATTGAATTTCTTGAGATTGTTGTGGCACTTCATTGCTCGTTTGCATTGGTAGAGACCCTTTTCAAGACTCTAAACCCGTGGGCGCTGGCGGAGTGTCATCAATCCACCTTCGAAATCACTGCCTCACGCCAGCAAGCAGGCCGAGCCAGAATGGTTCTCGGAAAGCGCACAATTGCATGACGAGAGCCGATCGATAAGATCAAAAACTGCAGGAGGGTCTTGGTCCTTGTGCAGTGTTGGACATCACTTCGACTATCTTAAGTCACTTCGTTTTCCTTTAAGTGTGCCTTTTGTATCTCCACTACGTACATGGCAAGTTTGTCGGAACTTCGCAGTCGTGGTGTCGACACTCGCTGCGGGTAAACGGTCTTTCGTGCTCAACTCACAGATAGAGCTTGTGATGGGTTTCTTGCTGACAGCAATTGGCAGCAACTGCAGAAGTTTTGAGCATGAAGGTTGGAGCCTGCTATGAAGCTCGACAAAGAAAATTACCCGACTCTTGTGATGCCATGCAATACAAGAGGTCGAGCTTTGCCGGGCCTAGCGCACCCTGATTGGCGAATGAGGGTCTGGAGGTGTTTCTAGCCAAGCCCCGCCAAAACGCAGGCTAGTTACCGGGGGCTAGTTGCAGATGGGGAACACCCGTACAATGGAACCTGGAATTGCGATTGTACTTTTGCGCACGCTCAATAGCTTTTGCTAGGAGTTTGCAGGAAAATGCGTTGTCGGTCTTTGTCCAGCGCTGTTGCATCAGGGGGCCGAGTGGAGACCATCTCCACCTCCTGGAATTCCTTCGCCAACTCAGGCAGGTGAGACAGATCCTAGTCCGAGCAATTATCATATTCGATTCAAGAGCTGGTACAGAGGGGCTTCATTTTGGCACATGCTTGGCGGGATAAATTCAGATTTTTTGTTAGTGAAAGCATCCTCCATGCAGGTTGCATCCGAGGGCGCCCATGACACGTATTCGCCGACCACGCCTGGCGAGGACTTGTAGCTTCCGTTTGCCAAGCTTTTTGAAAGATGCCTTGCCCTTGCCCACTAAATTACGAGGTTCGTGAACCTGCTCAATGCCTTCGAGCCAGCGCACACCCACACTTACAGAGACTTGAATTGAGACAACCTCAATGGTAGCTGCGACGGCAGGAGGTCACGCTCCCCGAAGAAGCCCAGAAGGCCCGTTTGCCAGCAAATGCAGGAGATGTTGGGTCATGATTAGCTTAGTGGGCGATTGTCGACCTGCCGGCCAAAATCCAGAGAAATCCAGGTTTCAGCCCGTCGCTCGCGGAGAGGAGGAAAGCTCGAAGCAGGGGACTCCAGCCGATATTGGTGCAGCTTCCATCTCCTGCAGGCCCAAGTGCAGCTCATGAACATTCCCACAACTCAAAAGTCGCTTGGAGGCTTACGCCCAGTTTTCGGCTGGAGCCCCAGGTTGTGATTTGCAAGGCTTCTGCAAGAGTGCGTTTGTCCTGCCCAGCCGAAGTTCGCCCGCTAGGTGGTACCTGCCATGATTGGCAAGAGAGGAGTTAACACCAGGACGCTTCCCTGCTGAGTTCCATCTAGAGCTTCGCAGATGGAAGAAACTCCAGTAGAGCTGAAGGACGATTTTCGACAAGACCGGTGCGAAAATCCGAGTTCGGGGAAGAGGAAGTGGACATATGGATGCCTGTCCGAACTCGGTTAGCCTTGACATCTTATTGGGTAGAAGTAGGTGCTTCGTTAGCAAATGTAGCAACTATTTCGTATGGGCGAGCCTATGGATGCAGGTGCTTTTAAGTTCAATCCAGCTCGGATCAAACAGGTTTGCAAAGGACTTCCCATGTGGTTGCGGCATGGGCATGTCTGCCGTGTCTGCAAATTGGGCTGCTTTGGTAAGGAGTCTCAGACAGGCAAGGAAGCGCCAGCTGGTCTCATGGTCACGGTTTCCTCGCATCGCTCCGACTGGAGACTTGGACGGAGAGGTTGGTGACGAGCATGATAACATGAGATAGCATGAGCATGTTGTGCGTGTGGCAGTCCTTTAAACTGGGCGTGGTTTTCTGCACCTCGGCCTTGGCATGTTTTCTCGCACAGGGAGGAGGGGCAGAACGGCCTGCAGCAAGTCGAGTGAGCCGAGAGTGTGGCAAAGCAAGCTAGAGCAAAATCTGGCTAGCTGGCAGCATGCACACTACATTTGGAGGAATGGCTTTGTGGAAGCAGTGAAGCTGACTGGAGAGCTCATCGACCGAGTGCAGAACCAGATGCTTCTCTACTGCAAACAGCGGTACCTGAGGACGGGTTCGGCTGCATCGTGCTAGCAGCTTCTGTTGTTTGCAGTTTCGTTTCGGATGCTTGAGGTACGAGAAGATGGCACCTTGGAAGCGCATTCATGTCTGGACGGGGCTCTTACGTCAAAGCTGTTTCGCATCGCACCCATGCTTTCGCCAAGTTCAAAGTGCCAGGGTCGATCTTTGGGAGAGCTTTGTTTCGAAGTTGCACTCCATGATGGCGGCGTCTACCGCCTTTCCCCCAGCGACCGAGCTCCGAAGGCACAAAGAATCCTCGTGGCAATCCGCATGCCCAGGCCTAAAAGAGGGAAAGCTGGTGACGGAGGACTGCTCTGCACGTGCTCAATGCTTCAGCAGACCCCACAGTCACTGGAAGGGCTGTAATGTCAGAGTTCCTGTTGAGTTCGCCACTGACATCTGAACGGAGAGGTATACACTGTAGGGGTGGCGGTTGGACCGGCGACGGACGGGAGGCTATGTGTTGGAATCGATGTCAAACCTCTCAATCGGAGATGACTTGAGAGCCTTGGTGCACACCGACGACGATCTCTCATAACAGCCCTGAAATCTCCAGACGTCAGTCTAAGGGCAAGAGCTTGACAGTTTCCTCATTTCCTTCACGTCCGGAATGTCAGGACACCCACTATAATTTTTTGTGCTGGAACTCCCCAATCCGCAGCAGTAGCCGTGCCAGAGACATCAGCAGCTGCACCAGCAGTAAATGCAGTAAATACCCAGATTACCCAGCCTCTGCCGTTGAATCTTGGGAAATGTATAGGTGCACTAACCCCCACCAAAACTCCGATGCCGTACATGCAGACTCTTGCGAAAGGATGGAGAGCTGCTGCAGCTGGGGCAGCGTGCATGATGCACCCTGGCATCGACATAGAGGGCACTGCAGGTAGAATGATGGTCGTGCCATGCAGCAAGACGGATAGTGTTGGCGAGCTCTGCCCATATGCATAACAATGTTCTGGTTTTGAGCTTTGTGTTTTGTGGAGAGGGGTGGAGGCAACGCTTGCCTTGGCGTTCACAAGCCGTGTCTCTTTGGGTTTTCATCTCAAAAGTGCGGCATCGTGGAGTTCCATGACAACAGTCATTTTCCGATACACCCTTCAAGAGGTGAGCCAAGTTCTAAACTGCAGGGGTTGTTTTGATGGTCTTCTGACTCCATGAGAGTTTTTCCAAGCCCCCAGCAAAAGATCCTCTCGGCACCCTACCCGCAAGCAACACATCACATCACCTGCGTCTTCTCGATCTGCACAGGCATGTGTAGAACAGGAGCATGGGTACAGCATCGCATGATCAGACCAGACAGACTTCCTGATGGAAGCGGCACTTGTCGGAAGATCCTAGACTGAATGAAGTCCTACTGGATAGACCTTAAGGCTGAAGGCCTCAAGACAGCCAACTGCAATGAAGCTTTGGCTCCCGTGAGATTGGCTGAGGATGTGATCCTGCTGGTGCTGCTTGCGAAGTACGCAAACTCGCCACGCAGGCACCTATGTTTCTTAGCTAGGACTGCTGTGGCCAGGAAGCCAAGAAAAGGGGGTGTCATCTCCTATTGCTTGCCGCGAGCGCTTTCAGTTGTAAGATCTAACCGGGGTCCGCCGGCAGTCTCTGTGGTCTGCCGAGGCCCAGAGGTTGCTAGTTTTGTCGGCACCCGTCAGCTCCAGCATGTTCAAAGGGAGCACATCGTCACCTCATCAGTCCATGAGCAGATCGGCTCTCGTGAGTTTTGATGGCACCCTGACAGGATGACTGCACTGGCGGCTTGAGACCGGGGATGTTGCTACTGCTGCGTGTTGATGCCTTCCCACGTTTGTACCATAGATTCGTTGCAGCTGCAAGTCATGCAGGGAGCCTGGAGTAGATTCGGCAGGGCTCAAGAGTACTAGGCACAAGATGTGCTCCCTTCGTCCATTAGGAAGCCTCTCTGCATCAAGGGATCAAAGGAGCCGTGCTGACAGACTGCACGTGCAGGTGCAGTGATACAGTTTATCCAGCTTTTGATTCAATCGAGGATTGTTCCTCCGCGCTCTCTGCCGTGGTTGAAGACTAAGAACGGAGGATGACTACATGGCGAAGACTACTCTCATTCAGGGCATGCAGCCTGTAAGCCTCAACAAGACAGCAGGGCGGCAGAGTGCATCGAATATTCACTTCTTGAGCCATTGTCACATGCAAGGCATCAGCAGCCAGCAGCCACGCCGTCGAGTCAAAGCCGATACTGTAACTAGGGCTGCGGCTGCAGGATCCGAGCTTTACCTCTTGCAGTTTCAGCAAGCATGAAAAACCAACGCGAGCATCCAGCGTGATACTCTCCATGATACCGAGACCAAGACTGTGGCTGCAGTAGAAATGAGTTCTCAGCTGTTAGCATAGGTTGGACTTCTGGGTGCTGGATGGCCACACACTGCTTTCGTCCACCACACTCGGGCAATGTCTTCTCCTGCGCCATTGTCACGAAGTGTCACTGCGAGTTGCCGTACGTGGAAAGTTCATGATTGGTGCAAAGCTCAAGGCATGTCTGACTTTGGTAAAACTCGACTTGAAGTCCGGTTCTACAACCCGCAGGCCGCCTTACTAGTCTTAGCTCTAGAAGAAAAGACTTCGATGTTTGCGTTCGGCTCCTTTGTGGCCAACATGGTCCGTTTCACCACCGAGGCTCCCAGGCTCCTCAATTCCAGAGTTGCGGGGTGTGACCAAAGCTGGCTTGTCCGCATGGGTTGTCAGGCTTTGATTCGGGGAGAGAGGGAGAGCGAGAGAAGGCGACAGAGGGAGAAGGGGGAGTTGCGCAATCTCACAAAACCCGCATAAACGCAAACCAGTGCAACGGCTACAATCAGACACTGTCCGTATTGCTCCTTCTGGGCGGCTTAAACAGATTTCCCTCAGGCATGATGTTGTCGGTATCTGCAGCTCGGATGTCACCCCACTACATGCAGTATCATGCAGTGGTCCAGATTTCTTGACACTCGTTCCAAGTGTGTCTGCTGGCCTCGAGTTCAGCGTATTTCCTGTCCAGCATGATCATCCCGCCCCCCGCTTTAGCTTTAGCATGCTTTAGCTCTCATTCGCTACACGAGACACGAACGGCAATCGCATTCAGAGCTCCAGCTCCGGCCTTGAAGGGGCCGCTCTCTGTTGTTCTGTTGGGTCCGGGTCGCCGAAGGCCACTGGCAGAAATATTGCGCTTTGGCGGTGCCGCATCCTGATACTAGTACTTGACTGCGTCAACCTCTGTATCGTTTACTCGTTTACCAGCACAGGCGCCAAAGGCAGCAAGTGAACTTACAGGGCACAAGAGGTCCGACATTTGGTAATGATGGCTGTGCGACTGCCTCCAGTCACAATGTTGCAGAGCTGGCCTCGCATGTACTTGATCAACTGACAGCGGTTTCCATGCCGTCACGGCATCAGCCGACCCAGAGTAAGCTTTCTGGGCAAACGGCTCCAGAAATGAGTGCGAGGCTCGGAACAAATTGAAACAACTGGGCTGACCAAGTGCGACAAGCTTCAGCCGTTAAAGGATATGGCTGAAGATGCTTAGAGACTTGCGCTTTGTAGGAGTGAATGCAAAGATCTAGCGGCGTGCGACATGTCGATCCAGACTGACCTGGCGGTGTGCAGGCCATTCTACAAAACTGCTACAACGTCTTCCGTCTCTTGCCTTGACCTCAAGTGGGCACACGAGTGGTCTGCGTGGTTTGCCAAGTATCACCACTGATGAGCTCGAAGCAATGCACCTGTCAAGCTGCTTTGTGATGCAAGTGTCGAGCCAATGCGTCTTAAGGCATGGAGAAGTTCAAGCATTCGTCAAGGTGCACCACTGAATCTTCAGCTTTGCACAAACTCTACAGCAGTTCGCGTTGTGAGCCCTGTCCACAGCCTACTAGCCTACTGGCCTTCTCCCGGATGTGGAAGTCGGTGTTTCTTTTGTTGAGAGTTGGCAGTACATATGTGGCGAAGCACACGAGGAAGACCGGTCTGGTTGCGATTACATGGTTTTTTGACATGATCTGAAAGGGTTGACGTGGTTAAATGGCCCACGGGCCCAGACGATAACCCAATCGCTGTGTGCTCCGCGGAACCGGCAAGATGCATATAGCTGTTTCTTAGCAGGCTCTAGTTCGGTAAGTTGTGTTTGGAACACGAAGCGCGTGGGCACGTTTGCAATCAGTGTACAGATATATGAAAGTTTCGATAACTACGAAGCGCATCCAAATGCCAAAGTGCGCGTTCGTGAATGTCTCTGCAAGCCGTAGTCGAAGCTGTCCTCGCTTTACAACACCGTAATACAGTAGACGCCCCATTTTTCCAATATACCACAGTCGAAGCTGAGGTCTTCCAAAAGCTGTATTTCTCTCCAAGCCGGAAGCTAGGCCGCACATCTCCAAAATGAAGTGTTCGAAGCTGTACTTCTTTCACAAACCTAGTTCAAAAACCATAGACAAAAAAGCCTAGTCGAAGCTTGCCTGGTTCGAATACAACCGCATCTTCACATGATTTTGCTCAGTGGTGCGGCACGCGAAGTTTTTTGCGTATAGTGGTATGTTGAAGCTCGGTCGATTTTCTGCAAGGGCTCACCGTCCGTCCTTGCACCCGACTCCTCAGCATCACGCAGACTCTTTAGGACCGGGGCTTGCCTTTCCCTTTCCACAAGCCGCTTGTCTCTGAGGCGACTTCCAGTCAGTACCCACGGTGGCCCCAAAAAAGTAGCAGCATTGGATGGCTGGAGCCTCTCTTCCACTACGGTGCTGGCCTTCAGGGCCACGTACAACGTCATTGTGCCCAGAGTGGCGTGTCCCTCCTTGATCGCGGGACATTGAGGCTTTCGTATCCTATCGTTGGGTGGAAGCGTTTACCGTGGGCGAAGCAGATGCAGCCGGAGCTCTTACGCGGATTTCGGCCGTATTCTGGCAGTGAGGGCACGTGGATTTCAGTACTATTCGGCGGCCGAATTTCGGCCAGCAGCGGGCTTCGAAAGTTTGTCTAAAGTTCGGTGCATCTCGGGGCGCCGCGGAGATGATCGGAAATGCGTTGGATCAGACATTCGGATGATGTTTGCTGTGCGTTAAACAAACCCGCTGGCAACAATGCCACAGTGTGTACTTTCGTGGTTGAGCAAATTTTTGTTGGGGAACACGCTCAAACGAGCGTTTGTTTGTAGCTGCGGTTACAGGGGGTTTGGTGCAAAGTTAACTCAAGTGCTGTGGACCTTTCCGCACGCGGTGCCTTGCGGGATGGCATAAGGCCCGAGTCTTGCCCTGAGCTATCTGGCCAACGATTAAGAACTTCCGGTGCTGTGGAAATCAGAAGAATCCGAGCTTCGGGTTGGTTTCTTAGCCAGGCGCAGTCCATGCACAAGCTTTTCGATCTGCTCGAGGCCATGCGTTGGGAGCGCTGCACGGAGCATCATAGAGCAGCCCTCTTGCAACTGTTTCGGCGGAAGCTCTCCAGCAATGTCGCGACAAACATGCGTCTCCAATAATCTCTAATACCTGGACCTGGTTTACTGCTTGTCACATGTAGGGAGGCTCCGAGGTGGATGTCCAAAGCCAATCTTGATTCGCGTCGTTCGGCCAGGGATCAAAATCTATTCAGAAGCACATAGGCTAAACCTCGGCTGCCGGGCTAGGAGAAAGAGCCGCCGCTTTGTGCAGTACTTGCTGCCAGGACTTCGTGCCAGCTTTTCTGGAGACTGTGGCATTGCCCTCAGATCGATAAACGACTCCAGGGTCCTCCATAAATCCAGTGTCTGTTGCGGTGATGGGTTGTTGGCAGGATGCCAGTGACTTCGGCATTTTCCAGGAGCTGGATGGTTTCCATTATGGCCAGCGGCTCGTGCTTGCTCGTCCCTGCATTGCCTGTGGGTTTGACTTGCTTGTTTTTCTCCGAACGGTTCAGATTCAGCCCAGCTGGGCGAAACTGGGCCACACAGCGTCAAGTCACGACTGGTTGTTACGACTGTCCGCCAGGCCCAGTCGAACGGAACACCTGCGTCTCAATCCACTGCTTCCTGGACCGGGCTTTGCTTTGTGATCCTAACGTTCTGAAGTGCAAACGAGGTCAGAGGCGAATAGAGGCGAGATTGCTGTGCCACATGCAATGCTCGAGGACAAGATCCAGGAGCACTTCCCCTCCATTCGACACGCTGCGCTGCTTTACAATGCACACTTGGTCTACACCAACCTGGCATTGAGTGACATGAGGCATCCGTTTGCGCTGCCAGCACCGGGAACTCTCTCAATGGTTAGCTTTCAGCTGCAGTTGTGGCCCAGGGTGCTCTATTCCTACTTGGTGTCCTTCAACGGCGCCGTTTCCAGCCACAAGTTGAACAGACCGCCGTTTGGCCCACCCGACTAATTTGAAGAGGAGTTCAAGCCTCCTTGGCTTTGCTTTGCCTCCTGGCCCGTTGCACTTCTTGCGCTGCCTCCTTGCTCCATCACTACCTCGCTTCTATGCGAACCTCCCTTCCTGAGAGCGGCGGGGACTCGAGCATTTTTTTTGAATATCCATGAAAGGCAGCCCCGAAAGCAGATCTCCAGACGCGTCACAAGCAGCCGTGATTCTGTCCAGGTTCGATTAGCTTAGCCCAGAACAGGACATCAGATACAGTAGTACGATGAGCTCCATGGATCTTGGAGGAATCAACATAGGTGGCGTTTGAAGTTTTCACGAGAGTGGGAGTCCCCAGCATTGCTCAAGGCAGGATCCCCACTGCTGCTTCGCAACCGGGCGGAGGCAGCTCCTCGCCTCACTCTCAGCTCTCAGCTTGGCTCTTAGTCGCTGCATGCCAGTGTTTAGGAGATCGTTACAAGGTTTGGCAGGGCCTTCCTGCTCTCCGAGGAGGATGTTATCTCTGTATGCTGTGTCTCTGCGATAACCCCACTCGCATTGCGCTACGCAGGATGATTTCCTCCTTGGCGTCTCTCGGCGGCCATCAAGCGGGTGGCCCATGCGTATAATGACCTGCACACTCAAGGATGGCTTGAAGTTCATCGAAATGAACTAAACTTTGGAATGCTTACAAGTTCTCCAGTCGGAAGAAAGGAGGGTGGAACCCGAATTCTGCGAGCAGCAGTCATTCCGTGTTGAGGCCCAGTTCCTTGATGGCTCATAGTTCAAAAGGTGCGGCACAAAGCGCCGATGCCACTCCCGTGCAAGGTAAATAGCGTACCGAACACAATGGTCTTGAGACAGTTCAAGAATGCTGCATGCTCCTGGTAACTCCTAGAACTTAGAATTTGCTTTGGAGCGAAGAACTTTCTTATCCAGTGATAGGCGAGGCAAAACCTTTCTGCTGCCGTCGGGCTTCTTGTCCATTCAAGCCCACTCCAGCACTGAACAGACAGCCGCTGTAGCCACTTAGTTGGCGCAGAAAGTCGGCGGCCCCGCGGTTTTCCAAGTCTCCTCCTGGCGCATGACAGCATCATGGCGGCCGAGAAAGCCTCCTCCGGTCTGGATCTGGACCTACAGGCCGGAGATGCCCGGAGGTTTGCCAGCGTGCGACATAGTTGCACAATCTTTCTGTCATGAGATTGCAGGAGTGAACCTGCCAACCGATCGTTTGAACTACTGTAGGCTTGGCGTCCTCCTGAGCGAGACTGAAAACATTGAATCACTAAGCCTGACGGTTTGCACATGCAGGTCCGGGCTGCACTGAAGCTTTTGTCTCATGAAATTAAAAAGCAGCGTAGATGCTGCAGAACGTACTGTGTGTGCTTCTCGGCGAGGCGGTTGAAAACGTTCCACGAGAAGCTCAACTGCATAGGCTGTGTAGGCTATGTCTTGAAATGTGCTAAGATATGAGCATAAGGTTTGTTTGTACCGTGTTTGAGTCTTTCTCCTGTGAGCAGACTGCAGTTGGTATTCTAAATAATCGAAGTCGTGCCACGACTGCATCACAGGGCATGTGGACCCGAGTGCACTTGCGTAGGCTGCTACGCGCAGCGTTGGGAGTCGCTTTAGGCATACAGGGCTTTCCTTGTAGTCATGTATGTTGACCTGCTTACTTGCATTTCCGGGTTTCCGCTGTCGGCTGCTGGTTTGAGGTCTTGAGAGCCTTCTTATAGAAAGTTCAAGGCTGTTGCGGGGTGTTTCTTAGAGTTTTTTCACACAGCCGGCTATATCTATACCAAAGAATACGTAAAGGCTTCGACGTTTTACAAGACAAGTCCCCCTAGGCCTCCGTAGCGCGTAGAGGTGTGTAGCCTAGCGTAGGCTCTATACAATAAAAACAAACACAGCTCATATATTGAGGAAGGGCGGATGAGTGGTGCTGGCATTGACAGAGGGAGAGAAAGAGAGAGCGAGAGAGAGAGAGAGAGCGGAAGGAAGGAAGCTCGAATCCCCTTGCCCTGGAGAGAGAGCGAGAGGCTTCGCAAGAAGCCATGCCAAAGAAAGAGAGAGACAGAGAAGACCGAGGACACCTTGGTCGCCCTTCTTCGACGGAAGGACTGCTTTGGCACACACAAAACCCCGAGCTGCTTACCTGCTATGCAGATCGTGCTGCATGGTTCAGATGGTTCAGCTCCAAACCAGAGCTTACAGTTCCCCTTGGCACATGTTTCGCATGCTCCTGCAAGGACAAAGAAGTGAAGACGCATCAGGGCAAGCTTGAGAAACTTGAAGAAAGGTATGTCAAGGCCAGGAAGTCACAAGACTTAGTTTATTTCTCTTGCTGTGGATGGCTCCACCTTTCCAAATATTTGACACAAAGGGTTCCAACAGTCTGCCACAAAGACATATGCAAAACTCATCGGATGTTGGATACCTCCGCCCCGTGACGCCCAGTGACAGTTGGAAGTCGGAGATCCTGCAACAAATCTACACTGATGCGTGGCCGTCGTCAAAATGCCTCTTACGTATGTATGGGTTCATATCCACACTGCATCCTTTCCAACTCCGTAGAAATGAAGAACCCTTGGAGCCAAAACCTGCGGGCTGAACGGGCCGCGCTGGGAGGTTGTCCGCTTCAACAAGATCCTCATGGAGGAACGCAGCAGGTTGTGCAAAGGCTTAGCGGCATTGTCGTTGCTTCGCTTCTCCTCTGGAAGGTATCTGTCGGAGTCAGCTGATGGCAACCCACCTTTAAGCCCAAAGCCTGCGATTGCACCTCCCTCCCAGCATAAGCATCGGTTGTTTCAGGATCGTCAATCCTTCCAGCGCTTCTGTCACGAGCTGCTTCCCGAATGTGCGCGCATCCAAGCATATCTAGAGCTTCTAGCAGGAAGACCTTCGAGGTTGCAAGCTGTTGCTCTTCCTTCTTCCTTCAAGGGCCGAGCGTCTGGAGTCTGGAGATGGTGAAAGGATAAAAAATATACAAATACTAAATCCAGAAAATAGGTGTTTTTAATTAGAATGAAATAAGATGATGAATTAAGTGGAATAGAAAAAGCTCTTATGTTTCTATTACTAAGGTAATGAAATCATGCAAACCACGGTCTCGTTTTCATAATCTTCTATTTGTCTTTCTCTACACTTTATTTATTATACTTTGGTTATTTTCAAGACTTGTCGGAGGTTGCTAACAGTTCTTGTCTCATGCATTCATGCATGTAGCTGGACACGAGGATGGAGCTTTCGAAGAAGCAGCTGCGCAAGAAGCACCAACGGATCTGCTGCCAGACGGCAAAAAGTTGAATCGTGTCTGCCCTACTCGAGGCCCGAGGCTTCATGCTGAAGCAAAGAGCCAAGGAATGAGCTGCTTCGACAGCTCGCAGCGTGGAGGCGCTCGCTTCCCAGGATTCTCTCCAGCGCAGTGCCGTCCTTCCAACCGATATGGACAGGGCCAGGGCAACTTGAACTTAAGGACATTGGCCTCTTGTGCGCTGTGCTAACTCGTAGCAATGCTCAATGTGGTCTTCCAAACCGTTGCATGAAGCCACAGTCCACATCGACGAAAGAGGCTAAGAAACTAAAGGAGGCCGCGGGTTCTTTTGACCGCTCCGAGGCAGAGCCGAGGCCGCAAGCGAGGACCGAAAGGACGGCGCACCGAGTACCGGACGGTGAGAACGTCCGAGTCGTCGCTTCGTCTCCGTGTCGTCGCAGGTCTTCCAGCAGTTCTTGACGCTCGTCTTTCCTTCCGACGAAGTTGTTGCGGACTTGCTCAAGAGGTCGCACGCACAGTTGCAGATGGGAGCGGGAGCAGTGTGCATCCCGCGAGCAGGCTAGCAGACTGCGAAATGTGTGCTACTGGTAGAGGAGTATGAGTATCTGCTGCCATTGGCAGTTTCAGCAGAAGTTTGTCAGAAGTCGTGCCTTGCTGCTTCAGGCCCTCGCTGGGTGAGGAAGCCTTGGATCGTTTGCAACAACGATGGATGCAGTTGGAGGCCATCTGAGGATGCACAAGACGTCTCAGACAGTACTGCCTTTAGAAGTGCCAACGTCTGCAAGGACTTGCACAACCAGTCCCTAGCCAGCTTGAACGAGATGGCACGGCAGCAGGTCCTGCGCTCCTTGCATTTGGGTGTGACAGGATTGCTGTCCCCTGCCAGGTGGCTGAAAAGTCATCGGAGATCCAGGCATGTCAGAAGGCACAGCGTGCTGCGGAGGCCCAAGTTCAGGAGCTGCGGAGTTGAATCCCTGTTTCCGCTGAATGGGAGAATGGCGACGTCTTGACATGGAGGATCTCAAAGCGGAGCTGACAAGCATGGCTCGCGACAAAGCCAGCCCAGCTGCGAGTGTCGGCATTTGTGTTGGACCACCTCATCTGCGACCTGCAGGCGCAAATGCTCAAGCAGAAACTCCACGGAAAAGGCACCTGGATTGCACAGCGGGGATTGTAATCCATGGCTCTCCTCTCTTCCGACTCGCAGTGCCAGGGAGCCAAAACGACTCCAGTTTTCTCGCGGTGGAGGAAGCACTGCTGCTGTACAAGTTTTAGATTGCGGCTGGTTGGCAAAATTTGGTGCAAAGATTCTAGCAGAATCTACAGAGCGGCGGTACATGTGCAAGCTATTCAATAGATGCTATGAGCCTTATTTATGGATGGATTCCCAGAGGAGTCGGGCTTCTAGCCAGCCTACAAGGCAGCTGGGAAAGGTTTCAACCTAGCTGCAGTTCGGCAGGACCCTGCTGATGCGAGTGCCGACGCGGAGCTTCAAGCAGTCGAGGAGCAGAAGGCGGGGTCCATTGGAATGCTTTATGGCGAGGGCGGAAAATAGCAGTTACACATGTCAGCTTTGAAAGGCGGCAGCGGAACGTCGTGAGAAAGAGGCCTGCTTGCTTTTGCGTGGGGGTAAGTAAGTCTTGAACGAAGGCTTGAAAACTTGCGAGAGCTGCGGTTGTTTTCCAGCTGTACGGAACCATGTCGTGCGATAGCACCTAGTGTGAATCGAGGCAAACACAGGCAAACTGAAATGGTCTCGTGCAGAGCGCCACAGACTCTTCCGGAGCTGTGGTGACTGCTAGTGGCTCCAGTGTCAACGGCTCACTTGGCTTAGATGTTTGGATTTGTCCCTTGGACTGGGTGCGCAGCGGCAAAGCTCGAACATCTCGGAGCTGTTCGCCCCTTCTCCTTGCTCTGCTATCTTAGCTCTGAAGGCCTGGCAGGCCTTGGAGCGGCAGCGGCAGGTGGGGAGCAAGAGCTTGAGTGGAGGAGTGGAGATGACTGGAGGCTTTGAGAGGAAGGGGGAGCGAGACTCCTGTCACATTGGCTTGCACACTCATTATCATCCGAAGGGAGCACACGGATATTGCAGAAGATACATTTTGATCTCGTTATGATGAAGTGTGATCTCCTCTGCAGGCTATGCAGGCCGGGTTGGGTGGGGCACGGCTTGGGCTGATCAGTGTGGAGACTTCATGTTGATCTGTGCAGACATCGTCGGTGGTCATATGAGTACAACTTGCTGTTGCCGCAGCTTTTTCAGTGTCTTGCGTAGAACATGGGTTCTCGCAATCCCCGAAGTCATCCGGAGCCTTCCAGCAACATATCAGGTGCAGCGTTGAGGTGAGGTTTCTGCAGTGTATCGGTGGCAGGCTAATGGGCGAGCTCCTGCTCCAGATGTCTGGTTCGAAATAGCAGAATCCAAAAACATACATGATTGCGTCTGCAGCTCCATCCAGAATCCATGCACGAGCGCCGAGCTATGGAGCAAGAAGCCCCCAGACGCCGGTTGAGCTGCAATGCAAGCTTGACGAAGGTGGCTGCCAGTTTTCTGAGTCTCAGTTGAAAGTTTGGGGAGCTTGGGCTTTGGACCACGAAACCCTGGCCTTTGCTACTTTGGCCTTGCAAGATGCCAGGCAGGCATAGCAGCTCTTAGCACTCATAGCACACATCAGACATCATCACACCAGTCCAGTGCTCCAAGGAACCACGTCTTCACCTTCGGGCCCATCTACAGCTTTGGAGTTTTCCTGCCGGTGATCAAGGCACATGCCTTCTCATTGATGCAAGGTTTGCTTTCGTCTGAAAATATTTGCGCGCTGCCTATAGAGCCTCGACACCTGCGCAGCCAATGCTGTGTCGAGAGGCAGACTTGAACGTCTCCCTGACGGAGGCGCGTAGTTCTCGGTTTCATGCACCCTTTGCGGTGCCAGAAGTCCCACGAGCAAAATGGTTGGTCGATAGTGGAAAGACCTTGGGTGGGTCTGCGTGCGGCAGCTAGTCTGCGGGCATCATCACGCAGCGGAGGTCTCTGCCATTAGCAGCACGATGAATACCGCGCAGTTCATGGGCTCGTTGGTGGCAGGTGCGACGGGATGTTTCGAGTCAAGACGGAAGAAGACTGTTGCCGAAGAAGTCGTTGAACAGGGAATTCGAAGCTTGTTCGCGGCCCTCCTACGTCTCATCCATCGCCCTTCCCCAAAACCGGTCGAAGTTTCTTCGTGTTGGACAATTTCCTGGATACTCCTGGACAACGCAACACAACCTGCGACATGCCAAGATGCACCTGCACAGGACTCCTCATCCCAAGGCGTCTTGGTCATGCAACTGTCCCTCAGCCAAATCTTAAGTTTAGGTACAAGATACCTCACATGGTTTCGCGTTTTGACAGGTAGCTGGCATTTGCGCGCTTTGCGCCTTCGCCGGCCTTGCGGCGCTGTCCTTCGCCGCTTGGGAAACGGGACCGAATTGGGAGCTAGGTAATTACGATTGACAGTCGACATGAGCAATAAGCTCTGCAGCGCCCGGCAATGCGTGCTTGGAGATTTCGTACTCACACACACACACACACGCACGGAGAAGTGGCGAAAGACCATAACCAACGGCTTTTGCCTTTAATGTCATTTAATGTCCAATCCACTAACCTTAGTAGAGTGTATGACGGCTTTTCGGGATTCCAGGTTCTCGGCTTAGCCTGGCGCCATAAGATGGAAAAGCAGGTACGTTCCCAGCGTCCCAGGATCATATCGAAAGTCTCAGACAGGCGTCTTCGTTGGCCTGAGTCCTGTCTGTGANGCCATAAGATGGAAAAGCAGGTACGTTCCCAGCGTCCCAGGATCATATCGAAAGTCTCAGACAGGCGTCTTCGTTGGCCTGAGTCCTGTCTGTGAGCCTCAGGCCCCCTGCTTTCGAAACAGAATGAAATCAGCAAGTCATCGCCAGAACCCTTAGCTTCTAATCAGGGTGTACGCACACACAGACACCCTCTTTCGAGGGGAAACGAGCTTGATTCCTGATTGTTGTCCTGACGCGTCTGACTGCAATCACTGCCGGTGACCTGCTGAGGATTTCTGCAAGGCGTGCTGAACAAGCTGAAGCATCTTCGGGAAGCGTTTCCTGGGACCAGGTGTTTCCTGAACAATGCAGTCACCATGCTTCTGCAAAAAGCTCAGCATGAGTTGTGCTCTGTTAGGCACGTAAAAATCATCATTTAGCGCCTTAGTGGCTTCCATGTGTCGACGAAATTGCTGTTTTACACATGGTATAATTTTGACTCGAACCCCGTTCGAATCTTCATCCATCATCCTGAGTCTGCGTTTCTTTGATGATGTCCCAATTGGTGTCTCGCCCTGACATGACGCGGCTAGTGAAACTGAGTCATCCGAACCTGACGCACATGACGCATGGTCGAAACCATTGGGTATTTCTGCAGACTGGACGTCCTCAGAGTTGCAAGCGTAATCGGAGCTGCAGATGTCGTCCGAACCTGCATATGTACTGGTTACATCGTCGTTGGCTGAGCTGGACATGATCTGGCTCCTACCGTTTTGCTCGAGCACAATGACCTGCCTGAAAGTGTGACCAAGCTGAGACGGAACATGTGCAAAACTGCAATCACAAGAGAGAGAGAGAGAGAGAGAGAGGCAGAGATGACATGTCGAAACATCGGCATAGTCCTTTCGTCCAACATGCACTTGATCACATGGTCATTGCGTTCTGATTCCACTCATTCGCATCCATGAAGTCAGGAGCGGTCCGAACGAAATGCACTGCATCCAGAGTGGTCAATGCTGTGATCGGTTCCGTGAACGGAATATGCCTGCCATTCTGATGTAGCTGAAAGCAGGGTAAATGCGGGCATCGTCCAGTGACTTCTCTGATCCTGTAAGTGCACCAACGAGAATACCATAGGTTCGTTCCTGGTGCATCTGTCTGCAGGGACGCATACCGTCACACGGACTGTCTGGCTTTCGACTGCAAAACCGGCCTGTGCAGCTGTACGTTTCATGGCGTCAGGCACAGTAAGGCATTCCTAGTATGACCTGACAGGCGAAATTAAGGGTGCGGCATTACCTCATGTTGTGGTCGACTGTCGTTCAGCTGGCTTGGAATTCGCAAGCTGCAAATGCACTCATGTTCAAGAGAGAGAGAGAGAGAGACGCAAGCCGTAAAAGCACAACCCGACATGGAGAGAGAAAGGTGACATTTTAAGCTCGAAAACGCGAAGCAAGCTGCAAGAGTTCTTTGTGGTAAAAACCACGACGACGGTAGATTTCAATTAATTAAGTCCTCCACCTGTGGTCGCACCAAACGAATTGGTCGAGTGTGTCTTCTGATGCTCAACGCTCTGGCACTGAAACCTGAAAGTGCAGCTGATTTCGAACCTGCAGAGCGTAGCGATCGGAGAGTCGCCTGATTGGCAGGTTGCTGCATCGTGATGGTCCCTTGTTGTGTCGATGTGATGGATCCTAGCAGTTCCTGCCCTGGCACATGTTCAAGTTCCATGGGTAAACCATAGAAATCAAGTCGGAAAAGTAATCTTGCCCAATCTGTCTGAAGCTCGGAACGGCGCAAGAAAAAGCATCGGTTGTCCGCGTACCTGAAGCTGCGTAGCAAACCTGCGTCCACAAGGTGGGTACGTAAGCTCCGGATCATCAGAAATTCCTGTTCTGCTGCAACCAGCGCACAAAGAACAGGTGCCAGCGGTGATCCCATGCATGCTTCTTGTATCTGACAGTAGGTACCCAACGCTACTTTGAAATATGCAGACTGCAACAAGAATTCTGTCAACTCCATGACATGTTGGATCCGCAGCACCTTGGTGTTGGATCCTCGGAATCTTCGCTGTCCCTTGAAAATTCGCAGGCCTCTGGTGCCTGCTTTGTGGTCCACCTGAAAGGCCAAGTCTTCGGCTGGTTGGCCGAAGTGTTCTTGCAACCTGCAAAGCATCAACTGCAAAGCTGAACTAATGCGTGAATGTGGAACAGAATTGAAGAATCCGATAAGGTCCTGCTGGATCACCTGTTCCTCGTCGCCGGGGTCCATGTGTTGCAAGTGTCTCCATGCTAATTGCAATGCACTCATGACGGAGTTGACGTTCAACGTGGAACCTGAGGAAACAGAATTTACATGATGGAATACAGTGCGGTGGCCAGAAATGAACTTGCCTTGGTGTGCCAACACTTTGTGTAGGCAATAATCGGTCGTGCCTTGCGGAATTGTTTGGACCCTTTTGGTAAGATCCTGGCATTCGGCAGTCCTTTGTTCCACTGAAACGCCCATTCATATACCTGCAGCTCTGGATGTCGGTTGTCAAAGTCCTGTCGCAAATGCTGAACAATCCTGGCTATGACGTTCGTGCAAGGCTGGAACACAGCTGGATCGCCGAACGTTTTGCATAGCAGCTGATGATAGTAAACTGGACAGGCAATGAACAAAGAGTTGGGAAAAATGATCTGCCGGCCCTAGTACTAAAGCACGAAGGGGTCGGATAGCCTGAGTCACAGCCTTGGGATCCCATGCCGTGTGGCTTGATGCCTGCAATGCTTGTTGATGCAATTCCCATTGTTGATCTACCCACCTTGGTAGCCGTGCCGACACCTGAGATGGAAGTTTCCAATGTTTGCACCAATTCTGCAAAGTCCTTAGCGTAGCTGCGCGCCACTTGTCACCTGTGAAGTAGGTGGTGTCGGCGAGGTTCGCGTTGGCTAGACAGGTGTGCGGAATGACGTCGGCAGCTGGGCACATCAAGTGTCCTGAAATGATGGCTGTGTCCTTGCACTTGGCATGAAATTGGATACAGGTCCACTTGACCGAAGCAATCCGGCTCCAATTCTTCCTACACGATCTGTAGTTGAACACTTGTCACTAGATGTGTCAAGGGCTGTCCTTTCCTCAGGATGAGCTTATCGGATGGCGGGTGTAAACGCGGAAAGTTGCATCTCTCCACTCGAATGATATTCCGAATGAGAAGTCGAACCTCAGTGCGAAGGTCATGCGCTGTCGGCAACAGTATCAGCGACGTGTTGCGAGGGGGTAGGTCCCCTTTCCGGTACCTGAGAACGTTCTGTAGGTACTTCCGAGCCCTTGTCTGCCATGGTTCATCCACGAATTTGTGAAGTCGAGCCCTGAGTTACAACGCAGTCAGAGGAGTGTTCCTGGATCGGAGGATCTTTGCTTCTTCGAACTTTTTCTTGGTGTTGGATCCTAGGCGATACAGCGATACACACATTTCAGAAGAACTGGCCAAACTTTCGCTGTTGAGCGCAACCCCTCCATGTCGGTACCTGGCATGTCGATGAGCACGGCGAACGAACCTGATCCCTGTAGTCGGAGCTGGTAGCACAAACTTCGGTTCATGTAATCGCAGCCTGCTCAACAATTGTCCTACCCATGGTGCATTGAGAATGGGCTGGTAACTCCGAATCAATGATGACTCCAAGGCCAACCTGCGTTCCATGTCTGAAGCTTGCTGCAGAACGATACAGATACCTTGGTAAAAGTTACCTTGATGGTGCCAGATCTTCAGGGCAGGTTCATAGTATGCGATCCGATCCCGACTCAGTTGAATCAGCTTTCGTCGCCTGGCAAGTTCTCTCCGGTGTACTGTTTGTCCGGTAGATCCAACGTACAGTTGGGCAGCTGAACGAAAGCCGATGTGAGTGGTCNAGCTTTCGTCGCCTGGCAAGTTCTCTCCGGTGTACTGTTTGTCCGGTAGATCCAACGTACAGTTGGGCAGCTGAACGAAAGCCGATGTGAGTGGTCCTGGCATACACGACCGATTCCTGCGTGTGCCACTCCCAAGAGTAATCAGAAGGCGCTTGACATGCGTGGAAAAGATGACGAAGCTTGCTGCAGAACTTTGTAGCGAAGAGGCCTTTGGTTGGAAAAAGTGGCCTGNATTCCTGCGTGTGCCACTCCCAAGAGTAATCAGAAGGCGCTTGACATGCGTGGAAAAGATGACGAAGCTTGCTGCAGAACTTTGTAGCGAAGAGGCCTTTGGTTGGAAAAAGTGGCCTGTACAAAAAGCCGAGCACGTACCCAAAGAAAGCGGTCCGGGATACTGTGTGGCAAAAGCTGAAAGAGTGCTGGAAGTATCAGTGCGAACCATCGGAAAAATGCCTGTAGCAATCGAACCGTCTGAGCTCTCGACACTGAGTTGACAGAATCGGTGGTGCGATATTTGGCTCTGGTTCGTTCCTGTGCTGGGAGTCACTCCTGGCCTAGCACGTAACAGGTAGCGATGAGGTTGCACAGGGAGCGTTCACCTATCCTCGCGGCAGCCGTGACTGGCAAGCCCCATCCGACTGCTATGGCATCAATTGCAGGGCGGTTACCTGGAGGTATGCGGCCTATCGGCCTATCGCTGCTAACAGTTCATCACTGGCCGTTCGAACCTTAGGCATCTTCTCCTTGCCGACTCGATATGAAATCCATGCATTGATGGTGGCCAACTTGTAATTATCGACTTTGCACTCGTCGAGAAAGGGTACCTGATCTGTTCTCTCGAACGTTGGGACCGTTTCCAAAGGGTCTGCGAAATGCTGATCCTGCACACCTGTGGGTGAAAAGTCAGGGCTGGGAACGATTGTGGCATCGTCGTCTTTGGCTTCATCCTGAGCGGGTTCATGTTCCTGGTCTGAACCTGCTTCATCCATGCGATGCGAATGCCAACAGTCCTCGAGACTCCTAACTGTGCTGTCTGCGGTAAGATGGTGGCGTTGGATTGGCCTCGCGGCTTTCGGTGTCACGGTGCTTTTGGGGGGCCGGTTGCTTTTTGGCGGAGGTGTGTGAACCGGAGTCCTGGGTGCTGTGGATGTGGCGGAGTCGGGGCTCCAGGTCTCGCACTCTTCAGTCTAGCATTCTCACGCTGAAGCTCTTGAATCTGCTGCATCATGGACTGATTCGCAGCAACTGGGCCTTTCTGAACAACGACCTTAGCCGCAGCCAGCTCCTTAGTCAGCTCTTTGATGGCGTTGTCGCGGTTATCCCGCAAGTAACCGCAAGTATGGATCCTGCCCGGAAACATGTTCTTAGTCATGTAGGTCAGAGTCGCATTGAGGTCGGCACCTGTACTCTGAGCGGAATTGTCACCTCTCAACGATCTCATCAATGTCCCTGCTGTGATGGCTTCCTGTCTCGATTAATGACTCCTACACTGTATGACGGCCGTTGGCTAACGAGCGAAGGCCCCAGTTGTTTAAGCCACCTGTCATAACCTGAGCGAGGTGAACATCAAAAATGTCCATGCCATCAATCTGTAGGTCCCGGGTAAATTTGTTCGAACTCACCTGACGGGGCAGATTAAGACCGTATTCTCGATTGCTGTCATACTCGGTGGCTGTGGACTTCCAGGACCTGGGTAGCTCCAACGAATCCTGTCGTCGTTGATGCTGTGATGGTCTGGATCTGCTGCGGCCTCGATAGTTCGAATCGTCCCGTCGACCCTGACGAGCCATGTTGCGCGATAGTGGCTGGCTACCTGCGGTGATCTGCGAGGGAAACCTGAAGTAAGCAAAAGTTAACAGCATCGAATGCGCAAATGATGCGGGGCACGAACGACTATAACTTGCACTCGCGCCTCCATGTTTTGGCAAAACCTGAAGAACGGCTCTGATCGGTCGGTCGCATAGCCTGCGACAAATTATACCTGTCCCGCTTTAAGCGGTCATCGGAGGTGCTGCTTGACTGAGTCAGCGTGGGTGGGCCCGAGCTGAAAAATTGGCCTTCCAAGATGATCCCTGAGCGGCTGAGACTGCTTCTTGACTGCAATCACAAAGCTGGTGACAGTGGTATCTTGCTCCCGCCACCCTAGCGGATGGACCAGGTGCCGTCGGACACCACAGCCGGGCCACCAACTGGTCAGACGACGGTAGTTTGCAGCAGATCTTTGACCGAGTCGTGCAATCTGGCAAGTGGCAGTGTCCAGTCATGATTCATGGGTTTGTCATTGCACCCGCTGCCCACTGTGTCTTGCAGTCAGGAGGGGGACAGGAAGCGCAGCAAGCTTGCATGATTCATGCTGCAGTTCATTACAAACGTGACAAGAAGTGGCTTTTGCATTCAGACCTCAGCAGCTGTTCATGATTCCCTCAGCACCTGCAGTGTTAGTACCATGTGCAACGAACAACGTGTATCGATGCACCGCGGAATCATCAGCTTTGGTACTGAAAGGCTCACGAAGGTAGTGGATCCAGAACATGTGCTCTTTGGATTCCACACAGGCCGCATGCGAAAACAGAGTGTCTTTGTTGCGTGTATATGCCTGCATCACATTCGCCAATAACGTCCACTCCAGGATTGGGGGCTCTTTGATGTTAGCTTCGTGATAGAGGCGAGCGAGGTACCTGGCATTCCTCTCGACCACATCAGGATGATTCGGCGTGATCTTCAGTGGCTCACCCCAGCTGACAAGCTTAACAGACATTGCACCGCCGATGGCATCTTTCTCAATGAAGTGCTCAGTTTGAAGATGCTGGCTGCTCACACGCAATCTGGGGTCCGATGCCAGTCGTGGACCTGTAAAGATCTCTGGCTTCTTGGCCAGCTTGTCTGTTGGACCGGTACCTGGATCCGCGGAGTTTTGTCCCTGGGCGATCCGTATCCCTCGGTGCGAGGAGATGACCCTGGCGTCTTCACCGCAGGATATGCTGAGCTAGCCTGATCAGAATACATGCTATGGCTATGGATCCCAACATCTTCCTGTTCTCCGACGGGGTCCTGTGCTAGCACGGCATCTAAAGCACCGCCCATTTCGATCCTGTCAACACTGGAGCCTCCGGGAGTCTTGTCCCTTGCTTGCCGACCGATGGATCCTGGTGCCTTGGTAGCAGGAGGAACTTTCCTTTTATGCCTCTTCTTCTTAGGCCGGTCTTCCTGAACATCTGCAGATGACGCAGGCTGACTGATCTCAGGCACTTCCGCATCCGAAGAGCTCGAAACAGGAGTGGTTGGCGAATGCTGCGAATCCAGAAACGCCTGAATGTCCCGGCTCTCTGGAACTTCGAAAGAAATTTCCTGTCAGTCAATCTCGTCGTCGAGATTCGGATCCCTGAAAGGTGAAAGATGCACATCTGTTGCTGTTACATCCACTCCGGAAACACTGGACTCCGAATCTGAGGCGACCATGCTGTGATTGAGTCCTATAACTCTAGGCGACGTGAGCTCACAGCCGAACACAGCACTCTGCCGGACATTGAGATACACTCTGACCTGAACTCACGCTCAGCTATGCTTTCAGGTGTGTGTCTGAAGAACATCCGTGGCGGCACCTGAAGAGAGAGAGAAAACTGCCTGACTCCGGTGCAAAGTTTTGCTCTTCGAGGCTAGCTCGTCCAAGTACTCGGGTATTCCACATAGTGGAACTAGGCGCTCCATGACGGAGCTCTCGCCGACCGGCAACAAGACCAACACATGGAGAAGTGGCGAAAGACCCTAACCAACGGCTTTTGCCTTTAAATAACCTTGGTACGGCTGCGAAACCTTAGTAGAGTGTATGACGGCTTTTCGGGANGCCATAAGATGGAAAAGCAGGTACGTTCCCAGCGTCCCAGGATCATATCGAAAGTCTCAGACAGGCGTCTTCGTTGGCCTGAGTCCTGTCTGTGAGCCTCAGGCCCCCTGCTTTCGAAAAAGAATGAAATCAGCAAGTCATCGCCAGAACCCTTAGCTTAGAATCAGGGTGTACACACACACCACACACTTCAATGTTTCATTACGTGACGTTGTTCCAATGATTAGCTCGTGTTGCTTCAACGTTGGGAGATGCCGACATGAAGTATAGGAACCGAAGACGTTGCAATACGGCAACGAAGGGTGACATACGAACATACAGCATCAGCTCGTGCAACACAGGTGGAAAGCATCTTCCTTGCGTACCCGGCTGTAATCTTGGCAGGCACCGGATGACACAAAAAACACTTTACAATTGAAGTTGCGGTGAGTATCCATGCGTTCAAGACATGGTTTTTCAGATTAGTGACCTGTATTGACAATCAGTGGTACATGATTGAAGAGTTCCGGCTATGGCGTCCTGGTGCAAGCGTGTGCTCCTTGCATCCCGGCGTTCTCGAAGTTTGGTTGCGGATGGTCCTCTGCGTTCATGCCCTTAGTGCCGCAAGCCAGTTCGGTCTAACTCGCGAGGCCTTGGACTGGGGGCTTCGAACCTGGCCGGCCTCGTGGCATTGATCGACAGCGTTGCTGCAAAGAAGAGCCTCGGTGTAGAGGGAAGCCACACCGAGATTTTTGAACAACGGATCATGAACTGAGGAGGGCTACACTGGTGGGCCTTGCGACCTGCATCCCGGCACGTGAGTTACAGAACCATGCTACCAGTAGAAGGAAAGGCCCAAAATTCAAGAAGGCATGCGGTGTGGCACCAAACTGAGGTGGCACAAGCGTCGGCACAATTCTGCTGCCTCAGTTCTACAACACTCTCACAGGCATCAAAGTTAGGGAAAGCTGTTGTGTCACCATCACCAGATCGCTGCTATGGCCTCTGGCCCCAACTCTTCCCGAGATACCATTGCAAGTAGGGCTCCTAAAAGGAAACAGGCGCGTGAAGAACCTGGTAGTTTCCTGCTTGCTCACGAGCATCCATGGGCATATAACGTCCACCCAGACCTCATCCGTTCCACAGAGCATCCATGGGCCAAAACTATGATCACGTCCACCCAGACCTCATCCGTCCCTCAGAGCATCCATGGGCCAAAGCCATGAAATCGTGCACCCAGACCTCATCCGTTGCCCTCTGCACTCACGGGCCAAAACCATGATAACGTCCACCCAGACGTCGTCCGTCCCCCACAGCATCCAGGGCCCAAAACAATGACAACATCCGCCCAGACATCATCCTCCCCCAGACCATCCATGGGTCAACCATGATAACGTCCACCTAAACCACATTCGCTCTCCAGTTCACCCATGGGTCACATGGGTCAACTATGATAACGTCCATCCATTCGCCAACTGTGACAACGGCAACCCAGACCGCTGGCGCTCAAAAAGCCAACGGCACATATTACATCATATGACTGGGACTCAGAGCACAAACTGATGACGGCGACGTCCCAAGACTCCCTTCGCTCGTCGTCCCATGCGAGGCCAATCCAGATCTCTTTAGATACCTAGATACCTCTTTGAGTTCGTGTGGAGGTACCAACTGCCGCTTACGCTAGACTTCATTGAGGTTATGGCTGACATTTCCTAGTTCGTCGTGCTGTTCTGATTTCCAGATTTTAGCCCATACAAAACAACGGTTTTTGTGGGTGTTTAGACACTGCTCTATGCTTTCCTAATTCTCTGGTTGTCAGCCTAGCCACCGAGTTCTGCCCAAAACCCGAACGAAAAGCACTTCGCATCATGCGTTTAGTCTCCAGGTTTTTTGTGCGCCTGTGACCTCCTAAAACACCACTTGGAGACCATCAATTAGACGTATCAGTAAACTCTGCGAAAGCCGCCGAAGCCTTGCATCTCAGAAGCGTTCGACTGGCGGTGGGCGATGCGAATAAATGCCCTGGCTACCTTCTTGGCTTTGGGGCTGGCGGCGCCGCTTTTCCGGGTGCCGAAGCCCGAGGGATCCGATGCCACTTCGCTGAGTTTAAGTAACTAGCACGGTAACTACGCGTGGCGCTTTGGGGACGAGAACATAGTCACATTGACATGCGAAGGCTTCAAATGGTACGGACAACAGGAGTTGTTGGGTGGGAAGCCCCAAGCCCAAAACAGGACTTCGAGTGGAAAAACCCTAAAGCCAGAAAATGGAACGTTAGGACTTCAACGAGAGGCGAAACGTATGCCGCAAAAGCAGATGGCGGGTGGTAAGCGCAAAAACCTCGGAAGGGAGATGTTGAATGGGAATCCCTGTATCCGACGTCCAAATGCTGAATTGGTATTTCTGGAAGCTGCCACCCGCTTCTTGTGTCGAGCTGCACTGCTCTTTCCTTTCCATGCGTCCTCCGTTGTCCAGGTAGCCGCGCCGCAGCGGGAGGCAGGGGAACGCCATACCATGGACGACGTCAGCAAACACTAGGTCAGGGTGGTAGTGCTCCTTCCCGCATACCGTTCGGATGAATCGCACGGGTCGACACACGTGCTAGCTTTGGCGAGTAGGCCTCGACTGGCAGTGCTGGTATAGGCCCACACCACCGCTTGCCGTCAGCTGTCAGCTCTTCCCAGCACTGGACCAGGCAAAGGAGCCACAAGCCTCCAATCCATGCCGAGATGCACGGTTTGTATGCTGGTGGTTGGACATGTTTGTGTGCTACTTGTCGAGGTTGGTGATATGGGATTTAGATTATGCTCCTTGTTGCGAACCGTCTTGTTTCAGCGAGCCCGAAGCCTCATGCTCGTCCTGTCTGAGAGCCTACCGAGGTTTCTTCGGATACTTTGTTCCGCCGGCCCTCTTGGCGGACTTCGCGCAGAATGAGCTCCAGCTGCCGCCGGAGGCGTGATGGACGTTTGTGAAGCCATCACTCGACCACCGTAGAGGCAGCGTCACAGGAGTTCAAGCATCATCGTGTTAGGAGTCGCGTCGAGATGTGTTTGTTGTGCGATGGCTACGAAGATCTTTCCTGCACTTGTTGTCTTGATTTTCGTTGCTGCACGCAGCGGAGGCTGCAGCCAATGCCTACACTGTGATCGGCCCCTCGCCTCGGAATCCAACAAAGGGATCACCGCAGGTTATGCTTTGTCCGTGAATGCTCTTCATGCAATCGAACTCCATACGTGCTTGCCGACCTACTCAAGTGGGCAGGCATTTGTGCACTGCTTACGCGCCTTTGCCTTGGCGCAATTTCTCATGCCTGCGGAGGGCCACGCCGCTGGCTGAGACCGCAGTCGACAGAAGTCCTGTTGAGAAATATCCGGGTGCCTCACATGGTCAGCAGCGCTGTAAAATTGGATAAGAGGAACCACTCTGTCCAAGGACGTGTTCACATGGCGTGCCAGATTCTAGTTGGAGTCGTAACCTGCTGTCTGCCGTTTTGCTGGCGCCTTGGCAACACTTTGGACAGCGCCGGGGTAGCTGAGGCAATGCAAACGCGCAGGGTTTCAAAGCATCATGTGAAGTTGATCGGAATTGGACCGAAAGATGGGTAGTCTCGGATATTCTCGGATGGAAGATACAGTTACACAAAGCCCGAAACGAGGAGATTGATCAGCCCACGCTGCACATGCCAAGGAACTTGGAGTCTCTGCTTGTTTGGAGTGCGTGTTATGGCAACCTGGCAGAACGTCTTAATACCCAGTAAATCAACAGAGGAATGGAGTCGCAATGTACATCGCTAATAGCCCGTACATCAAGTGCATTGGAGTGTCTGCATCGGGACACCGGATGGACACAGCCAAGGCCTTTGCATTGGCCCCGTCATCGCATTAATTAGCGTGGTGCTGAGCGAGCTCTTCGGCACCCAGGCCTCACGGAAATGTTTGCCCGGCCACTCTGGGGTAGGTATTCCAAGCTCCCTCGTTGCACAACTGCATTCGCTGCAGGCCTTGCCGTTGTACCACGGCGTGTCGCGAGTCGGAGTGGGCATGGGGAACTTGCTTGGAGTTCCCGTTGCAGGCTGGAGGGACCAAAATGCCTGAGGCAAGCAGCTGCACACAAACTACGCCAAGCATGTCCGTTAGGTCCGCACTGAAAAACGCCAGCTAGCACGTTAACAAGGTTTCGCTCATAGGCGACGGTCTTGTTATGATCGATGGCAGGCCTGATCGCGGAGAGATGGGGCTATGAGTTCGCAATCGTGCTCTCAGGCCAGAAGCTGAATAGAGTCGGAGGTACGCTTGTGACACCCTTGTGACTCTTGACGTGATGCTGGGGTTTGACTATTGATCAAGCGTGTCAGCACCGATGAAAGCAGAGCAGGCAGCCTGGTGATGATGGCCACGACTTTTTTGGTCATTCTGGCAATCCTACATCGTCGAAAGCTGAATGCCGAAGCCCAGAATTCGTCTTGTCGGGATGGTGCAAAGATTTGAGTGCAGAAATGTATAGCATGGCTTTGGCGAGCCAATCATGGAATGCTGAAGTCGCCGATGGAGCGCTTTAGAAGCTAGGGCCCGCTCAAAGCCAGCTCCAGCTTCTTAAGTCGCTGGCTATGCTTTCAGAGATAAGCAGTATAGTGCCGCAGTGGTCAGAAGCCACCCCGGCTTTCGACTTGGACAGCCCTAGGGGCGATGTCTCCAGCCACGCTGCCACTGGTGCCGCCACCAAATCTACTGGTACCCCAAGCGAACCCTCTCCCTATCTCCCTACAGTAGCAATAATCTTTGAGGATTTGCTGGCTGCGCCTCGACATGTACAGCTCTGGCTTGGGTGGGTCCTCAAGCCCCCCCAATGGCCTAACACGCCGTGACAAAAAGCATCCAGCCATTCGCGGCCTCCTCTCAAGTTCGAGATCGAGTGTCAGCATGCCACAGCGATTCCTGCGCCTCAAGTCGCATGTGTGCAGAGCAGGCCTCCATTGATGACCTTCGAGCGGAGGTGCCGGAGCTTGGGCAACTTAATACACAGCATCAAACGCTTCCCAGTTGAGTTGGAAAGAGGAGGCACAGCAGACAATTCCGCAGATTGCGTTGTGTTGCTCAGGCGCGGCGCCTCCGGGTAGACTTGGAGCGGGAGCGGGAAGAGGTGCCACAGTCAAGGAGTCAATGACCTGCAATGGACAATGCAGCAAGAGTGAGTATCTACGTTGAAGCGAACCCTTCAGTCTTGCTTTGACACTTAGTGTGCGAAGACCTGCAGGCTCAGATGGCCCGATCGCAGGCGGGACGCTTCTGCACTCACGTCATTTATCTCTATCTCTTTGTCAAGGTCAACTTCGCATTGTTGTGCATCATGAATCATGACCTCATTTCTGATAAGTAGGCTGTTGAAGCTTCTCTGACACGTGCAGCATCTCAAGCCGAGGCACAGCACCTGTTGGATGACAAGGCCAGAGGTTCACACTCAAGCTGCAAAACCAAGCTGGGCACGCCGCGCTGCAGTTTTTTCCTGGTTAGCGTAAGCACCGGACCGGCGAGCATCTGCCACTTGTAAGTGAGAAGGAAGCTGCACTCGGCCACATGAAGCAGAAAGCGAACGATCTCGAAGAGGACGTTCGGATGTGCTTCTTTCGAGCTCGGGCCAATGCATCTGAACATACTTCTGTGGGGATCTGATATCACGGCCGGCTTTTCGAGACGAATGCTGTCGGATGTCAACAACCCTGGGCCGAATCGGAGCGACGTAGAAGACGTGGCTTCCACCACGAAGGCATCGCGTAGTCTGAGTCAGTCCAAGAGGCGCCCGTGTGCAACCGAAGCAGAACAAAGCCGCCGAGCATTGCCGAGCCATGGCGCAGACAGCAAAGCCTTCGCGATGCTGCGCAGCCTTCGCGTTGCTTCTGCTTTGCTTCCTCAGGACTTCTCAACTAGGGAAAGGTTTGAAAGAGCAGGACGAGCCGCGATTCAAGCCAGTAGGAAGTACCGGGAAAGCGGAAAATGCGTCTTTGCAGACTCAGATTGTGAGATATCGACCTGTTCCCGTTTGACCACGTCAAGGCCCAAGTCCTCAGGACAAAGGCTTGTCGGACACGGCATGGTTTAGCAGGATGGTGCCTCTCACGTTCGTGCCGGCTGCCAGTACTCCAGCACTCAGCACAGTGTCTGCAGAAAGCTTTGGAGGTTCATTGCAAAATCGTCCGGGTCTTCGGTTTTAGATCAGCCCTGCGTTTCGGGCACATCCTACCGTACAAGCTTCGCAGAAATGCTTGACGCATCATGATGCCTGTGTCGTTTATCCAGCTCGTGTGTCCAAGTTGGTCCTCGGCAATCACGTCCCATCCGAAAAGTTGGACAATGCATTTGAGTTCCTCACTGTGCCTTGTCCACACCCATTGGATCTTCGAAAGTTGCACTGAGGATCTCCGGGAGCGCATCCCGTGCGAGTTGTTCGCCATGCACGTGGTGGCGAAGGACGTAGGGATGCAGATTAGCGACGGTTCTGAGATTGTCGGAGTCAGAAACTCATTTCTGCAGCTTCCCACAATGTACTACTATCTCCAGCAGAACCTGAAACTGGAATCTGTCACGGCAGGCGAAGGCGACGTGGTGGAGCAGTTGCTGAAGCCTGGCTGCCTGCCTCTGAAAGTGCCGACGGGCCATGCAGTATTCCAACCGTGCGATATAGTGTTGAGTTTAGGCACATGATGGTTCGCGCATATGACGCACATTCCGCATGCAGCCGGCTCCGACAAACCATCATCATTCAATGTGCCGATAGCAGGGATGCTGCTCAATCACACTGCGCTCAGGTGTCGTGCTCCTCGATGTGCGAACGGAGGAGGAGTTACTGAGAAGAAACTGGAGGAATAACTAGGGACGACAAGCTTGTGATTCGACCGTCTGAGCTTAGGCGGAGGGTTGTCATGTCGATGCAGGTTTCTGTCAAACCTGACGGCTGAATGGAGGCTTCTCTTTCACAGCCGAGGTATATGGATGGCCATGTTCCAGGAAGCGTGAACATTCCGCATACCGAGAGTCTTGCTGCAGTCAGGGGGTGGACTCCTTCCAGTCTTGCGATGTTTTTAGCTGTGGACTGCTTCTCCTTCGAGTAACGATGAGGACTTGCAGCCACATAATTCGGTTCCTCCTTCCTCGCTGCGTGTTGCCAATGATCGTGTGCGCCCGCCCTGCTCACACTCTGGCGCTGACGACCTCGGACACATTATCACTTGCATTTGAGTTCTTGACTTGGAAAGCTTTGCACACCGGCGGACATGCTCATCTTGTGGTGGCTAGTCTCAGTCCTTCTGAAGCATTTGCGATGGTGCGGCTGCAGCTTCAGCCCTCTCTGAGCATGGCCTGAATAGTTTCGAAATGGTAACGGAAAGGTGCTCCACGAACTTTGATTTTGCCGTGCAATCTATCTCTCAGGATCAAGTATCGCAAAAACCAGTTGCCACCAGACACGGACACCCCGATGGTGGTCTTCTGCGCCCGAGGACTGACCGTTCAGCAGTTTGGGAAAGCTTACGCAGTTTGAGGGTCAGATAACTTCATCCCGCAGGCATTCGCGCCCAGATGGCGCAGGATGTACTGCGAAGCCTCGGGTCGCCTGGCATTGGCACATTAGTCATGCCCAGTCGTGGTCGAGATGCTGCGGCATTCATGTTCTGCTGTCCTCAGGTACACAGACGTGGTGAATGGCATGACTTGGCAGGCAGTTCAAGACACCCGTCAGGTATTAGTTTGCATATCAGTGATGGTGTCACATGCAGATGTATTGTTAGTAGCGGCGCGCCTTCCGACCCACACGATCACACCAAAAAGGCCCGAAGTCCAAAAGCAGATGAGGGCGTGACCCACCTACACAAGCGCCAACAGGCGTGCACAACCACGGCACGCCCACATCAATCAGGCATTATCATGCAGGCACTTACGATGATGCACACGCATGAATCCAAATGCTTTATCAGAGAGGTTGAACTCTTGGAAACAGAGTATGATGAGAGAAGGAAAGTGAAGCAGAGAAAGACAGAGAGAGCGAACAGACACTCATGCTCGGCCGAACTGTCTTTCTCGCACACAACTGCCAAACACAGTGTGACGACTGGCAACCCATGCCGCGGGTTGCCAGTCCCCACATGCGTGCAGACGGTGCCGAGGAAACCATGCAGCAGCTGTGAACCGAGCAGCGATGCTTTCAGCAGTCTGAAAGGCTTGCTTAGCTTTGCTTTCGACCTCGCTCACAGAGGCAGCAGGAGTTACTTGGCCAAGAAAAAAGTGGCATAAAGAATCGGCACAGCCTGCAGGAAGGAGGGCCATCTTGCAGTGTGCGAGGTAAAGAGCTGAGTCTAGGCCAGGCCGATGACCGAAAGCACCATTCATCCGGGTGTGAGAGAGGGTCTCGCCATGCGATAGATGAGATAAATGAGAATAACGAGAAGATAGCGAAGTAGGCTGCAAGTCTAAGTATTGCCACTTATTGGCATCTTAAACTGCAAACTGTTGCCTCTCATGTCACCAGCAGGAGCTTTCAAGCAACGACTTCATCACCAGACTGGCTGAGCAGCAGGCCTGGTGCTTGTACACCAAGTCGTGCATTCGCGGATGAACGGAGGCTGTATCCGTCTCAAGTCCTTTTACCTCCCTTGCATTCCTGTTCCGCTGGGGATTGGCTCCTTCAGGCCGGCCGGGAGGTGGAGATGAAAAATCAGCAGCGTCAGGCAACCTTCTCAGCATTCGATTCTTTTGCGTGCGTGTTGCGTGCACAACGGGTTCCTGCCCCAAACTCTTAGCTAGCGCGAGGCAAAACATGTGTGGAGAAGGGGAGAATCGGGGAGAAGCTTCACGCGCTCAAACGACGTGGACGCAGGTGTTCAACTGTGTGGTGGAGAGAGCTTGTCCCGACAGCTCGGTGGTCTTCGAGGTAAGAGGCGTGAGAAGGCGCAAAAGTAGGAGGTTTGCCTGTTGCTGCCGGGTCCCACCACCACGAACGAACGGGGGGCACCAATCTCCATCACTTTCGACTTGCTACCAACCTTGCGTCGGAACGCGAACCTGCCGACAGGGAGATGGGCACGCGACAGCGAATCCGAAGCTCGCACAAAGAAAGACAGACAGAAGACTTGCTCTCATACGTGTGGAGGCAGCTTGCTGCCCTGCCGACACAGACAGAGGACAAGCAGGAGCGGAGGGAAGGAAGAAAACGCATCGATACGTGCGCAGCGGCTGCACGGTCTGAATTCGTAGTGGATTGTGCAACAGTCATGAGGTTTCATGAAATTGAGACATAAGATAAGGCCTTTCGGAAGCGGGTGTAGTGACACAAACACAGACGGCTCTGTATGCTTCCAGCACTTGTGACAGTGGTGCCGCAAGAAAACTGTTGTCAGCGAGAATGCACCGTTACTCCAGGTCCAGCAACTGAACCAGTCCTTAGCCGAAGTGCAGAAGATGCTGCAGATGAGCTATGCACAGGAGAAGGCGTTTCCTGGCGTTGAGTGTCCACCCGAAACTTGTGTGGAGAGCGGCACGTCGCAGGTTCTGAAGGATCGCATACGAGAGCTGGAGTCCAGCCAAGGCCGAACCCATGTGGCAGGAGCACTGTGCTGTGCTAGTCAGCTTGTCTTGCATTGGTGCATGCCACTGGACCACGGGGCCGGCGAGGAAATACTTGAGGGCCGCTTACAATCAGTCACACTTTTTGCGAAGAGCCATGTAAAGCAAGGCCAACCTGCAGTCGCAGGAGATTACTTGAAGCATGTCGTGCTCAAGTATATCGAGTACTGCCAGAAGGGTGATCTGAAATCTCAGTCAGGTCCCCACGCAAGTTTTTGGGGCTGCTGAGCCGATCCGAGCAGGTATAAATGGGCAGCCAGCATGAGACAATCCTTGCAGCCAGAAGTGTGCTAATTTACAGAACTGCTGGACTAGTTCACAAGCTTCAAACATGGGGCATTGAGGTCTTTGGTGCCCGTTCTCTGCACGCTGCTGAACCTTTCACCAGCAGAGCGCAGATTGGTGCTGCTGCATGTGTTGTCCGCTGAGCACACCGTGCGCTCTGAGACTCCCACAAGCCGATTCTGACAGGTGGAACATTCCTCCGTCCCTTCTCCCCTTCTGCACATCAACCAGGCCCATGCCAATGTGAGCTTGTCTTTTGAGCAAAGCAGAACACATAGAACGGGCATTGGCAGAAAGGTGGCAGGCGCGGCGGGTGCCTGGCTCTGGTCCGGAGAGAAGTTGCCGGAGCTGGGGCCCCATCTGACAGAAGGAGGGAGCAGGATCACGGATCTTCAAGCCATACTCCGCCAAGGACTGCACCAGAGGGCCTCGGTTGAGCAGCGATCCCTGGGCCATGACCATGAGCATCCATGAGCAACGGTCTTGTTGAAAGAGGGAGATCTTCAGAATGTGAAGAGGTTGCCCAAAGACCTGTATCGACAGCTGCAGCCCTCGCATCCGTCAAGACCACGGGCTTTCACATCGCGCCGTCAGTTTTCGCGACTGCAGTCAAGTCAACTCGGCTTCTGCACGTCAACATCAAAAATTCAACTTGCCTTTGCCAGCTTGCATTAGCGATCTTCTCAGTCTTAGAGTCTCTGTTGTGCTCGACATGACAGGCCCGCTTCGCTCTTCGTCCCCGCTCTGCATCTGGAATCTCAGCTGCGCAGACTCGACACAGACAAGAAGTTTCATTGTTCAGAAGCTCGGAGACTGCAAGTGCTTTTTAAAAAATTTTAGAGCGTCACTGCCAAGGATGCTGGGCGCGGGCAGTTGGTGGCACTCACTTTCCGCGGGGCCGGGAGACGGGAGAGCATGAGGGCTTTAGGCTTTAGCCACATGCATGAAGCGCACTGGCAGATCATGCTCGTCTTGATCTTCGACGCGGAGGTTCACATAGATGCCAGGCTCTGGTCTCAGTGAAGCTCCAGACACGAGAGTCCGGGCCACCAATTTTCCCCAAGTGTATCAAATGTACCCTCCACAAAGCTTTGCAACGACACAGCGTTCGCGTCTCATGTGTGCCCATGTGGACGAAACCGAATATTGTGTCCTTCTCAAATGCAGCGCCACGCCGCTCCTTGCCACCAGGCTATTGGAGTCTTTGCGGGATTTCTGCAGCCGAAGTTCGGCCGGCTCCCTGGAGCTACGTTGGGGATCGTCTGAATGCTTTCGGGATCTTGGGCAGTTTTTTAATTTCAGGGTTGGGGGGGGCTGGGTTTCCCACACGTGATTGTTTCCGCTGCGGGTCCTGTACACTTCAGTTATTCCCCGGAGCAGACTCAGTTTCTCCTTGAACGGCACACTCTCTATACGTGTTGCAAAGTCATCATGTCCAACGCTATTTGTTCAAGTTGGTCGAGGTGAAAGCAAGTGTCTTTTGGGCATGGTAGTGAGGTAGTGCCTGCCGAAAGACTCCCCCATGTGCCAGCTTGGCATCAAGGGCGATGGCCTCTCACTGGCAGAGCTTCATCCGCTCATCGTCCCGCAGTACGCCCAGGTCATGGAGCAAGAGGTGCTGATGCTAGTGCTGGTAGGGCTTTGCTGTCCTTTGCCTGAGGGGCCGCAGCACTCTTTGTGACCATCTGCATCTACCAAACGTAAAGCCATGCCGGCGATAGCTCATGCCAGGTCTAGCCATCAGCTGCGCTTGTTTTCGCTTTGGTCCACTTGGATTCGCCTGTTTCGGCTAAGCAGTGCACGGCCTCTCCGATCCCGCAGCGATTCTTTGAGCCAGGATTAATGGGTTTCGGTTTGAGAACGTAGGACCCGGAGGATTTAGAGCATAGGAATCGACAGTTTGCACTCGGCACTTTAGGCCGTAGCCTCAAGGTTGGGCCGTTGGCCAACTTGTACATGGATTCTGAAGATCGTGCTGCCCGAGCTGCACGCAGCAACGGCCTTACAGCGCAATATGGAAGGTGAAGCTCCGCTGGTGCCTGGGCTGCAGCCCAGTGATGGCAAGAATCAGAAGCTCACGAAGGTACCCGAGAAAGCCTGGCCACAACCTCGGCCTGCTTCAAGCCAGAGCGCGCAGCAAAGCACGCAGAGTTCGAAGCCAAGCCAAACCGTGGCCCCCACGGCCCCGACGGCGACGGCGAGCCTGAGCATGGGCAGCCTATTGACCGGGAAGGGCCATATCAGTTTCTACCCCTGCGGCGGTGGCGAAAGAGAGGAAGAAGGCCCACCACCCTCCAAAGGAAAGCCTCAGCCTTGCAGTAGCCAATGCACCTCGCACACAGAGCGTCTCCAACTCGCGAGATTGGACCTCCTGAACGGAGTTGACCCGAGCTACCTTTCGGAGAACGAACGCTCCTTCCTGGATGGACAAAGCAAGGAGCAGCGGAAGAGAATGTTCTCCCTGACAGAGCGTGAAAGGGCTGCGCTGGATGGAGCGAGCCTGGACGAAGGGGAAATGACCCAGCTGCCCAACTTGCCTGTGTCCACAGCAGCTAAGCGAATGCTGCCCTACCCCTTGTCAGAGCCTGTGGAGCATCCACTCGACGTGGGAGCACTCCTCAAGAACACGTTCAGCCGGTACTTCCGCTGGTTCTGAGTGGTGGCACCAGTGTAACTTGCATTGGACGGCGGCGTTGCTCGGGTCCCGCTTTCAAGTCTCAGTGTCTCGACCAGTATGGTCTTCTGACTCCGGCGAGGAGCAAGAGGGCCTGCAAAAACAGAAACGAAACCCTAGGCTGCTTTCAAGAAGATCGGGTCGTCAACATGCGGAAATGGCAACATTGATACCACGGTAGCCGGGCGCACATTTCCACGTTCGATGAAGATGCAGCGGAATAGGGCCTCGCCAGGATGAGTATCGCTTCGTGTACTACAACCACACGAACCACGCACTGCGGCTCTCCAATCAGGCCTCCTCTGCTCTTACTGCACGTGTGGGCCCCCCCCCTTGCGACTGAGCTGTGCAAAGCCGCGGCTGATGCAGGCGAGCATCTCCAGGCTGCCGAGACTGCCGACGAGACTCAAAGCCACAACCTCACAAAAGCCTTGGAGCCGCGCGGAGCTGCGGAGGTCCCTTCTGGGCGGGAGTCGCGTCGCCAGCGCCGGCCCCAAGCCTACGGAGAGGGTCCGGAGCCAAGGGGTTCAGGATGGTTTGGGGGTCGCTGAGTTTGTTGAAGTTTCTATTGTTGTGCAGCTCTGCAGCAAAAATTTAATCCTCTCACCGAGTCCTTCAAAGACCTGCTGGTACTGAAGGCAATGAACCGTGGGAAATCAGAAGAGTTGAAACTCTTCGACAGCGACTTTTAGGTAGTGACTTCAGGAAGAAAGGTTCTGAAAGTAGTGCGTGCTTCTATTGCAAAAAGATCTCCATGGTTCCCATGGACGTCTCCCTACGGTACCAGCATAATCTCCAAAACGGAAACTGGCAAGGGGAGTTCCTAAGAATTGCAAAACCGCTGGAACGTGCAGGAATTGACCCAAAATTTTCACCCCACAAGGCGGAATTGCCCGTTCAAGATGCCAGCCACAATCCTGAATCGGCTTTTGTTGGAGTCTTTGCGATTGCATGGGTGCCACTGCAGAATGCTCGGGTCATGGCGGGGAACAGTCACCTACATCTGCACCAACACCCTAAACTCGTCAACTTCTTCAAAATCGTGGCCCCAAGTAGTATGGTGTGATGCACATTTGTCGCGACATGATGGTGTTCTTCTGATGCTGGCCACATTCCTCCAGTCTAAGGCCTTTCTCGCACCACTGCGGGCAACTCTGGCAGCCTTGTCCTCAGACATTTCAGGAGAAAGAGATTTGGAGTTATAGAAATGCTTTCGGACATGCGCTAGGCAGATTGTAAGGCAGCCATTCGGGAAAGAAGTGTTTGGAACCTGAGGATCCAAAGATGAAGTGCCGTGAGGCAGGCTTTGCGGATTCATTACCCACTGGGCCACATGACAGAGAGCTCGTCAATCCGACCACGTCGTTGCTCACCAGTTTTGGATGGAACTGCGGGCCAGCTGATTGCATGAGTCGCAGAGTGTCGCAGAGATCACCGCAAGACTTTGTGCGTCCAGTTGCAAGGGATTGATTCTCCTCAGGTGTCTTGGAAATCCGCTGACCGCGGCTGGGTGTGCGCAAAGAGGCCCTACAGCGAGATGTATTTCACAGGCATCAAATCGGAAGCATAGACGCGTCAGCCAGTTGTACATGTTATACATGGCATTGGATAGCAGAACTGCTGCATCTTATCTGCTGTGTGGCAGTCACACGCTGGGGCCCTGGGGTTAGATGCAACTCGGTCACGCCTCGCCCAAAGCGGGAGTCATGATAAGTCCTTGTCGGCAATGTCAAGAATCCACGATGTGAGGTGGTGCGAACGGGAGTTTTACCTGCTCCTGGATGGGACCAGCACATCCTTGTCGCGCTGTCAAGACGAGTGTGCCAGGCACAAATCGATTCGCGTCCAGTCCAGGTGTCAGTAGATTGTCGCCATAAACGTTGCTTGCAGACTAAGCAGCTTTTGCAAGAGCAGGTGGCATTGAGACGGATTGACTCTTACTATTACTGTAGCACAGGGGAGGCACCTGACAACCAGTTCCGCCACAGCATGGACTGTCCAATGCGCTGCGAAAAAACCATGTTATCGCTCAGCAGCCGCGAAGCGCCAATCACTTTTGGCACGTGCAGTTGGTGTGCGCGGCCCTCGCCAGGTTCGCTTCGATTCATTTCAGCAACATCTTCATGATGTAGCTGAGTGTCGCCTGAACTCGCGAAAGAAAGGCAGAGCTCTGCTGAAACCTGCTGACGGCTCATGGAAGTGCTTGTTGCTTTCAGAGGCAAGGCCGTTCTGAGTGCATCGCAGGTCCTCTTTGCTCAAGCCTCTGTGTGAATCGCACGCGATACAAGCAGAACATCAGGACTTCGGTGTCTCATTCTTTGGGAAACACCTTGACACTGCAGCTCGTCGGTTGCCACCAGCCCTTAGTCTCGACACGAGAAAACGCTATGCCAGTTGCAACGCTTTCTTGATTCATTGGCAAGCATCTGCTTGTCGTGAATTCGTCCAATGAATGAGAATTTGGGGCGTTGCCAGTCAACGTCGCAGTGAGCAGCCGCACACTCAGAAACTTATCGTATGGTCCGTCGGGTTGAGATAATGCCTATTTGCTTAGCCAGGGAGTGTTTTTCTGTCTGCTTCGTTTTCAAGTTTCGAGAGCTTGTGCTCTCAACGCCATCACAGACAAACCACACTGGGACTTTGACATCGAGCATTTGGCTCGATGGCAATGTGCATCTCACATGGCAGTTTATTAAGATGTGAACTGAAGGAACGAAGCGAATGTGTTTCTTTAGTTTCAGTCATACAAGCAGGCCGGTTTGCAGACATGTCCTTGAACGAGCAACTCCAATCTCCCTTCTATTCACACCATTTCACACCCTTCGCAATGGTAAGCGCTGCATCGCGCTGCCGACGGCAGCACTTGTTACAGGCCTCCTGAAGCCTGCTTCTGACATCCCCAGAGCTTTGTAGATGCCTAGTGAGGGCCTAGTGTCTGGAAGATGATGCGAAGGGAGAGTATCATGCACTTTGAGAGCATGCTTCAGGTGTTGCTCGCATCGTTTGTGTTCTGGCAAAGCACATCACTTTTCGTCACCCGCGGTTTCCGCGTGCAGCGGAAGGCAACGAAGGAGGCACATGAATTCATTGGACTCACGTGCTGTTTGCACACCTGCTGGCATGGCACACTGAGAAGCTAGGCATCTGCTCAAAATGCATGATCTAGCAGCAGGTACGAGGGTCGTTTGCGCTTTGACCTAGGTCTCTTCCTTCTTAAATCCTTGCATTGCAGAATGGCTCGTAGCTTCTTGCGTTTCTTGCCACCTGACCTACCTTTCATGGCAACAATGTGTGTGTGCGTGGGTGTGTGTGTGTGTGTGTGTCTGTGTCTGTCTGTGTGTGTGAGAGAGGAAATTGGCGTTTCTGTCTGTCATTACTGGAAAGGACGACGTGCCAAGCCAGGACTTCTCAGACCCGATAGCGAAGGTGGGACGCAATGGGTTGCTCGTGCGGGTGTGCCTGTGGGTGGGTGGCTGGCAGCTCGTCCTGCGAACGAGGCCTTTTCAGCCGGGCCTCCCTTGCGGATCACGGATGGAGGCCGGGGAGACACGTCGCAGAATATCGTGAATCTGTAAGTCCTTCCAGGGGAACCTTTTCCGCTCTTCAGGGGTCAGGAGTTGCGACACATCCGATCTCGTGTAGGCCTGCAGCCGGATCTCTTCAGCAAGGCCGAAGGTTCGCGAGTGAAGTGGGGCGTGCTCAAGGACTCCACGGAAATCAGCACTGGTGTCACAAAATGCCGGGCGTTATCGCGCTTGGAATTAGGGTGGCATCGCCAAGCAAAGCCATGCAGGAGGATGTTGGCATCATCGATCGAAGCGACGCAGCAGAAAGGCAGGCGAATTGACATCTGCTTTTTCGGTCACTGAACTTGCTTGCAGAGCACCCGTTCCTCCCAGAACATGACTCTTGGCTGTTCCGAGTAGGCAAACATTCGCTCGCAAGATCTCGCAAGCCTGCCGTGGCCAGTGTTCGTCGTTTGGCCTCCTTCGACCCTGCGAGCTGTTGCTGCTGTCGTGTCAACACGTTGTTGTGGCCGACGGTTCGGAGATGTTCGGAGGCTTCGGGTCAAGCGCCCCCCCCATCAACACTAATGTTGCAAAGGAGCTCCTTTCTGGTTCGTCCAGGTGTTGGAACACGCGTAGCCTTGCCTTGCAGGGTTTCGCGCACTCAGGACTCAGGGTGCTTGTGCGTTTCTCAGGCACCGAAGATGCCATGTCCCCATAACTACTTGCCGAGCTGAGGCACTTCCAGTCTGAAGAGAAAGCTTGGGCTGGGAACCACAGCCCTTCCGTGAACAAGAGCCCCTTCCCAGCGGAGCTCTTTTTATCATTTCCCATGCAGTTGCCGGCTGGCCTTAAACGCACAAACGAGACAAAAAGCACTTCGACTCTTCTTGCACCCTGAAACGGAGCTTTGAGAGGCGTCGGGCCGAGCTTCGCGAGAAGGCAGCGCGGGAACTCGTGGCTTGGTCTTCAAGGCATAACGGCTTCAGAGTCCACCGAGGGCCTAGCCAACTCCTTGGTCAAACAGGGCGGCGCAAGGAAGTCGGCCGTGACATACAGGAACTACTTCACACGCACTGACTAAGGAGCTCTGATACTTGGTTTCTATTTGGTGTTGCTGTTGTCGTTGCTGTGTCTTGTCGTTGTTCGTTCTTGTTTTTGGTGTGCAGACGCCGTGACTAAGGATCTCTGATGCCTGGCTTCTGGTTGTCGCTGTTGTTGCGGTTGTGGTTCGGGGTTGCTGTGGTTGCTGTTGTTGTTGCTGTTGTTGTTGTTGTGGAGACGTTGTGACTAAGGATCTCGGATTCCTGGTTTCTGGTTGTTATTATTGTGGTTGCTGATTGTGGTTGCTGTGGTTGCTGTTGTTGTTGTTGTCATTGTTGTGATGACTAAGGACTGCTGTGACTTCCTTGGTTTTTTCTGGTTGCTGAGCATGCATCAATGCGTTGTCTCAAAACCTGTGAAACGGTGCAACTCTGGCCACCTCGGATTTTGAAACTAAGACTGTCGGGTCACACAGAGCCACCATTGCGACTCTGTGAGTCTGCCTATAGATTCTTGCCTAGATGAATGCGCATGGAAATACGCATGTGGAATACTGCATTCCGTCGTTGGCTTGAATTTTTTCTTTCCAGTGTAGCTGCTGCCATGCGCCTTGTGCGGTACATGTGATGCCTCGAGCAAAGTTGCCCGAAGACATTCGGGAATGGATAGGTGGCCCAGGAAAAGACTTCATCAAGAACTGGCTGTGTAATCCTAATTCACAGTCTCAGGCAACGACGCTTCTTGAGTCCAGTCAAAACACTGTACCAGCTTGCCCTGAGGAGCTAGCAGACATGGGGAGGGGTTGGCCTCATGACAGACAGCCCGACACATCAGGATCTTTGGGATCTTTGGTGGGTCCCACTCCGCAAGAGCTCACCGATGTAGAGCTCGTCATGCAAGAAGATATGCCTGAACCAAGGTATGATGGACAGCCCGACACATCAGGATCCTTGGGATCTTTGGTGGACTCCACACCGCAAGGGCTCACCGATGCAGAGCGCATCATGCAAGGAGGTATACCCGAACCAAGGCATATTCCAACATGGGCTTGGCCCGAGAATCGTGGCACGAAAAGGTCTTTCGAGTGGGTGACACGCGACATCACCTCCCATGACCGCCAAGATGTTTCCGAATCCTATGGTCCAGCACAGTCGCTTGAGACTGTCCAAGAAACGAGTGAAGCTTGCCCCTCTGTCCCTCAGGAGTTCCCGCTGATGTGGATGATGATCTGGCAGTGCTTTCGTATGTGCAGTTTAACCTTGAAGAAAGTCCAAGAGTTGAACATCCAGCAAGACACTCGCAAAAACGACGGCTGCAAATTGACCTTTGCAGCAATGCCGAAGTGCAGTGAGAATCGTGCTACTGTTCCTGCACTGTTCAAACCCTCTGAAGCCACATCTGTCTTGGCTTCTTCTTCACATGGGCTCATGGTCGGACAGAAGGTCCCGATCTTTGTTTTCGCAGACGTTTAAAGCCTTTGGCCAATGGATCACCGCCCAAGGTGCACGACATCTTGGCTCAGGCGGCGCAGCATGGACTTTACAAAGACCGTAGTAGCTGAGTGGATACACTTTACACTTTTTGGGATAATAGTACCCACTATAAAACAAAAAGTGTACACTTTTTGGGGCTTATGAACTCAGCAACTAAGAGACACTTCACAATTTAAATGGCTGGATGAATCAAATCGTGCCTTTCAACTGCGCGCACCATGCCAGAAGGCATGTGCGTTGCAACGGGCAGCGCATTTGTCACTGGCCTTGATCAGCACGCTGGTGTGCAGTACGTTGTCAAATGGACGGATGCAGACATGAGGCAACCGCGAAAGCGCAAGGGTAAGAACCTTGGGATGTCGTCCAGTATGTTGCCCCCTTTGACGCCGAACCAAGCGTTACGATTCCGAGGGGCATGAGAGAGCACATGAGTTTCCACCTCTTTGCCTTGAATCATCCGCTTCTCACAGGATTGCTTTCACCGGACGAGCGCCTTAATTATATGGTTTGTCACGACTACGGAGGCCGACGTTGAGAACATCTTCTGTCCGCTGCTTTATCAGTGCTGGCTCTGCTGTTACTGGTTCTTGTTGTTTCGGCGTTGGTTGGTTCTGCTGGTGCTGCTGCTGCCTTTTTTTTGTGTGTGTGTTGTTTTTGCTTGTTTTGTTTTGTTCTTCTCCCTCCCTTTTGGTGCTTGGTGCTTGCGGCTTTTGTTTGTGCTGCTGCTTTGTGGTGGTGGTGGTGGTGCTGCTGCTGCTGGTGGTGGTGCTGCTGTTGCCGTTGTGTTGCTGCTGCTGCCGCTGCCGCTGCTGTCGCTCCTTCTGTTGCTGTTGCTGTTGCTGCCGCCGGTGCTGCGTGGTTGTGTGGTGGTGTGGTGCCGCTGTGGTGGTGCTGCTGGGGTGGTGTGGGGGTGGTGCTGTGCTGGTGCTGGGGTGGTGTTGGGGTGGGCTGGGGTGGTGCTGGGGTGGTGTTGTGGTGGTGCGGTTGCGTCGTGGTGGTGTGTCGGTGTGGTTGCGTGGTGTTGCCGTGGTGTGGTGGTGTGGTGTTCTGGTGTTGTGGTGGTTCGGTGGTCTTGTGGTGTGGTGGCGCGGTGGCGCGGTGGTGCGGCGGTGCGGTGGTGCAGGGGTGCTGTGGTGCGGTGGTGCTTTGGTGCTGTGGTGTGGTGGTGCTGTGGTGCTGTGTTGCGGCGG
>BGNK01003683.1:43634-67287 GCA_003297005.1 Symbiodinium sp. clade A Y106 | reverse complement strand
AAGGTCCGCCTGGGTCACCCCGTACTCCGTCAAACCTTTCCCAACCAGGCACCGATGAAGCCAGAGGTTCCAACGATCTTGATCCTCTTGCGTCTGGGTCGACTGGTGGTGTCCGGTACGGGCACGTCGGCCATGGCTTTACTAGGAACACACTCAGCGCTCCGCTACCATGTGAAAAACGCAGAGCAAGTTCTTTTTCATTCCACGCTTGAGCCAAACACCGAAGTGTTCAGCAAGGTCTCTTGCGGAGTCTTGCGCAGTACCAAATTCCATCTCAACTTTGCTAAACAAAGGAGGAATGACATGCAACCGTCCTAACANACACCGAAGTGTTCAGCAAGGTCTCTTGCGGAGTCTTGCGCAGTACCAAATTCCATCTCAACTTTGCTAAACAAAGGAGGAATGACATGCAACCGTCCTAACACTTCTCAGGACTTCTGCACCCACTCAAACAGCAAGTGCACAGCCACTCTGCCCTTGCCCTGTTCCTACCGGCACGAGCGAAGCGAGGGTCGGCGGAAACCGCAGCAAGTGCAGTCAGAGCAACACGCACTTCTTCAAGGATGCTCAAAAGCATCTCTAGTGCTGTTCGCGCTCATCCTTTTCACAAGACAACTGCAACATGCCACAAAACATGTGTTCGCAAGCTACCAAAAGAAACATGTCAAGTGCTCAAGAGCAAACCTAAAAGGAGCAAACTTTTCACACCAAGGCAGCCACAGGAGAAAACAGCCAAAGAGACGAGTACTTGAAGAAAAACAGTCTGAGCAAGTGATAGCCCTTGGTTTCATCGCCTCTGCAGCCTGCATCCGCGCTGGAAAGGTCAAACTCCGAAAAAGGGATCTGCAACTGCCGCAGAGGCCACTTCTTTCTTCTTCTTCGCTCGTCAGCGTCCCATTCCTGCGGGATTTTTGGATGTTCAGAGTCTTGCTTTCCTGGTCAAAAACATGCCTAAACTGACTTTTGCGAACTTGCGCGTAATCTCATCTGGACCTAAGCCGATGTGGTGGCTGGAAGTCCGTCTGCTTCAGCCACCGCTGGCGCCTGTTGGTCCTTCTTTGACTGTAGGAAGCAACCGACCTGGTATGAAGTCTTGGCCCTGGCTGGCACTCATAGACGACAACTACGTCAACGAGCTCACCAGCAATGGTAGCTGTTAAGCCCCTTTAAAGCCCTTTGAAGCCTCTTAAAGCTTTGAAGCTCCTTTGAACTCCCCTTGAGGGAGTCTTTGAACTCTTTGCTTCAAGCCTTCCACAAGTCGGCCTGCCCCAAGATGTTGCCTTGACAACTTTGGCACATGGAATAGTCAAAGCCTCCAGCTGCTGACTTTTGGCTCAAGCTGTGTGCAAAAGGAGGTTCAGCGCGCTGCTGCTGTGTTTTCACATGGTAGCACACTCGCAGCTGTAGAAAAGGTAATGGGCCGACTCTGCCCACGCAAGACGACTTGATCTCTTTTCCGACACCTGGATGCGAGTCAGCCGTCTCAACAGGGACAGGAACAGCCAGCCGGAAGGCTGGAAGGGCCTAAGATTTCTACATTGAAAAGATTATTAACTGTTACTGCGTCGAAGGCAGTACCACGGTTAGGGCTTTACATGTTTAGGGGTTAGAGATCAGGGGTTTAAGGTTCAGGGGTTTACGGGCTCGGGTAGGGAACTTCTTTTAAGTCAGAACATGGGAAACCCTGTTGTTTACTAAAGCCTCCATTCTGGTTGCCTTTAATCCATGCTGTATATGCCTATTTTGGTCACCTAAATGTTTTTTTAAAAATGAAACGCAGGTTTCGGACAGCAGCTTCCCTGCTCGATGCAAGGAGGAGCTCCCTTCTGCACCCGGCCATGTCCCTTGGGTGCTCTAAGGAATGCTTTGTTCATTCAGGGTTTTCGGTTGCGAGCTTGCGAAGTGATGCGCACAGCTCCAAGGAAAAGAGCCGTGGATGAAACCCACGCTGCCAAGGTTTCCTCACCGTCTCTTCACCATAAAGCTGTTGTGACACTTTCGTTGTGATGGTGCCAGATGTTGCGGTGGTGGGCATGGAGAGGCTGGGTCGGTTTGGGTTTTGGTGGGTTGCTGGTTCTGGGATTGGATGGTGGTGGTGGCTGCACTGGGGTTTGTGGACAGGGTTGGCATGGGGTTGACTGGTGTCTCTGGGGCTGTGCTTGGGGCTGGCAGGATGCCGCTCGGGGCAGCTGGTGGGGCCTTCCACGCACTGTTCTGCAAAGTTGGATACTTCTTTGTTTTTTAAGGGACCAAGCACAGCCGCTGTCAACGAGGCCGACGCCAAAAATAACAAGCAGTTGCAAAGCTGAGAATCGGAAGTCGTGTAATTGAAGGCAGGATACAAATCGGAAGTGTTGATGCTTCACTCGGGCTGTTGGAGCTTGTCGCCCGATCATAGGTTGGGCGGGAGGCTGATTGTCCACGCCCGTTCGGAGCGTGCTTGCAGTGGATCAGCAGCAGCTCAATGTCAGCCCGGGATCTTTGAAGACGGTACAATTAAAGGAGTCCCCACAAATTTCCAAAGCGGATCTTGGATCCTGCGCATTTGGAAGCTTCTTCCCCACTTACTTAGTTAGCGGACTGCGCGGTGAAAGACAAGCACCAGAAGGGACGATGTCTGACAGGAGATGATGGGATGAAAACATAAATTTAAATTGAGAGTTCGCTTGAAAAAACGGACTTTACAAGGTGGCTTGACGGAAGAAAACTGTTTCGGAATTTCTTTCATTGCCTTCAATTTCGAGCTTCGGCCTTGTTTAGGGGTTTCTTACACGTTAGTTAGTGTCATCTTGCTCAATCTTCCTGTCGGTTTCCTTGTAGGTTGGCCTGTGTTTTCTGTCAAAGTGAGCCGATTTAGGCAGGCACTTTATGATTTTTTATGTGCTTTGGCATTTAATTTCAACTTCAATAATGTGTTTCACATTGGGTGCATGACTGTTAACATGCCATTGGGTCCCAAGTCAGCCATGTTGACATGTAGGCATGCAAAACTGCTTGTTGTGCACACCTGTTACAATGGAAAATGAAGGCTTCAAACACATGTTCACCAACGTTAGCAAGACACTGCAGCCAGCTTGATGGTTAAAGTCGTTGCAGATCTTTAGTTCCGTGGGCCGTCTCCATGTGCACGGCCTCGTCGACCATTCATCTGGCCCAGCGTGAGAAGAATCATGCAGGTGCAAGGCCACCGCCCTGTGTGTAGGTCGTCGACAACAAAGAGTATCGCCTTCAGTTTACACGATTTGTGCAGGTATGAAGGCGAAGTTTCGATTGCTTCTGGTCAACGAGAAGGCAGGGCCCACACAACTGTCTGCATGTTTATGGCATCCCTGAAGGTTAGCATGTGTGAGGTCAGCATGCTGTAGCCACATTTAATCTGTGCTCATCAGGCCGAGGGACGTATTTCTACACCAACCCGTACTTCGTTTATGAAGGCGCGTTTTTTGAGGGCCAGTTGAGTACGCTTGGCAATTCCGAATCAAAGTGCGGCAGTGCAGTTTGTTCTTCTCGGTCAGTCTTGTGGTGCTCTAGTTGATGTTGGAGAGAGAATCCTCAACTGAACGGCTTCGTTCTGCGGCGGGCAGTGTGTCACAGGTGAATGGCTCGATGGCAAGAAGCATGGTCAGGCAAGTTTTAACACAAGCAGCACGGACTCGAGTGCTTGTTCTCCATGTCAGGGTCGACTGACCTTCGGAGAGGACGGTTTCTACGAAGGTTGCTTCGAGGCAGCTGAAGTTTCAATCATGTGATGCCGCACTGCGCTGGAGCTGCAGGTCACACCACTGCGGTAGTCTGCAAGTGAAGTCCGCTGTCTGGAACCCCATGCTGAGCTCTTGCTGAAAACACTTGCGTTGAGGTACCACTAGGGCTGCGTGAGTGTGCATGCATATACACATATACATGTATACAGACAGGTGCACACAGATTGAATAATTTCGCTCCTCCTTATGGTAGCTGAAGCCTGAAGCAGCTCTTAAACACGAGCACAGACTGGTATCCGGTTGCGCAGGCCGGAGAGATCTCTGGTTCTGGTCGGCACGAGCTCCACGGCAACGTCTATGTCGGGGACTTCTTGGCAGGCCTGCTACTTGTTGGTTGCGACGCCTCTAAACCCTAAACCCTAGACCTTGCCTCGAGTGAAAGTTTGACGAATATAGTTATGGTGGGCCACAATGGTGGGAACTCTGGGCGCCAGGAGTGTTTGGTGGGTTGATATCTGTCAGTGAGCAGGCCATGAATTCTGCAGCCAGCTTTCCAGGCATGCATGCACTTCCAGGACTCTGACAGCTGCATGTTGCAAAGCCCTTCAGAAGCGACCCGAAACAAGCAGCAAGCACTTGGGCGGGGGGTCCAGGGATCCAGAGATGAATAGATCTAGAAATGCATGGAGCCAGCAAGTGGTTTGGGATCTAGAGTCTAGAGGTTGCTCACGTTCCTTATCCGTTCGGCAACAGGCCAGAAGCACGGCCAGGGTGTGCTGAACAAGACCGACGGCACCCAGTACACTGGCAGCTGGGCCCATGTGGGGCTCTCATTGTGCATCCCGCTTTGGAATCCCCCAGCCCGTAGACCCCTCTTGAATCCAACAGTCTAGAGCCTCGCTGCACCGGCAAGGAGGCTCCTATGCTCGGATCTTCACCTAGCGGTTGTCAAGTTGGATTTTTGCTGGGGTTCTTTTCGTGTCTCTGGAACTTTAGCAAGAGCTTCTTTCCGATCAAAGTCGTGGACCACAGGTAAAAGGCCGAAAACCTTTCGTACAGGTGTCCTCAGTCTGTTCTAACCAGAATCCCTGCAACGAGCATGGACACCTTCACGCTCAGGGCCTCTATTCCGGCGAGGGCACCTTGTCCTTGCCTAGTGGAGAAAGGCTCGCCGTCTCATGTGTCTTTGCCAGTTCCTTGAATCACTGAATAGTTCGGGCAGATGAATCAACTAGGCGTCGGACACGAGCGATCCCTCTTGGACATCCATGATAGCGTAGCCGGATACCTGGTAATCTGGCCAGGTATGTTGGTGGCTTCAGAGCACACAAATTCCACGGGCGTGGGATTCATGACCAGCCGAGCAAGGCCACCAGCATGCCAGCAAGATGCCTTCAAACGGGTCTAGAAGCAGTCTTAGCAATATCCCAGTAAGGAAGGACTGGATAACTTTACTACGTAGTATTGCTTGACTATTGCATCTAATGTTTTTTGGAAGCCGTGGAGGGCCATCTATAGCTTCCAACGCCTGTTAAAATTAAGGGGCCCTTCGCACAACTATCCTGACATGTAGTGTCTATACTTGTACTTTCTCTCTTGCTTTCTGCCCCGCCCTCTCACTCAGATCCCAGACCTTTTAGTTTGAAGTCAGCAACCACCTGATGCAAGGTCGAGTTGAGGATTTGGGTCCAAGCTTCTCTGCTTTGAGCAGTAGAGATGCCCGAAAAGCCGCTGATGCTCAAAAGACTTGTCGCACGAGAATCTCCAGGCCATGCACTACGAGGGCCATTTCGAAGTTGGCCTTCGCCACGGTTATGGGGAGCTCCAGGACGGCTCCTGAACAAGCATCTACAAAGAGTAGCCGTCATGGTAAGAAACAAGATTTGCATTACACACGAATCGGTACAGTCTCTGATCAAAAGGCTCTTCGGAGCAAGTTATACGGACTTTGTCGTCTGCTGCGCACAACTTGCGTGTTGTAAAGTGTGATAACACCACACGCAAAGCCTGGGCATGTCTTTTCATATTTTAGGGTGGTGTCGCATTACGAGTTCAATGCACTACTCAATGCAAGAAAGCGTGCTTCACGTCATTCACTACTTGTCGTGCACGTTAAGTGAATCGCGGGACCAATTCCGCTAAACAAACGTAATTATGCTAGTAATGGCAGGTGAGAGTTGATTTGCAGAACAATTTCATTGAAGTAAACTCGCCGCCATGAACCTAGCAAAAATGAGCTCCACCTTTCCTTCATAGTTTCGTGTCGTGCATTGGCTAAAACCGCGCAATGTTCTTCATCACTTCGAGTCTCTTTAGACGAATTAAGGGAACTATGTTCGATTTGTGTAAACATTTATATGTGTGCAATACAAATCACAAAGGTTGCTTTCGTAAAACCATCTGAAGGTTGTGAATAGCAATGCCACACACAGGCCGAGAAGTATGTTGATTCTCTGTCCCTCTCTCTCTCTCTCTCTTTCTAGCTCTCTCCCTCTCTGTCGGTATACGTGTATAATGCCTGTAATGCCAGCGTTGATAAGGCCTCCCGAACACCCTGACGACCATGCTGACCATGACGACCATGAGGACGAAGACGATCAAGACGACTGAGACGAACAAGACCACCGGGAGCACGAGAACCACCAACGATCAGGACCACCAGAACCACCAGGAGACCACGAACAGGTCAGAAGGAGACCAGTTGCAGGAGCAGCAGGGCGGCAATCATGCTCCCCGCCAGAGTACTGCCGCAATTCAGACAAGCAACGTACTGATTTGAAACGAATCTGGCTTTCCGGGAGACCGGACGCAACGGAGCCTATGTAACAAAAGAGCAGGTGAGCGCCAAAACATGCACTGCACCACAGCGGGAGCCACGTCCCGGGAGGAACCTTTCGGCGGGTGTGCCTCGCGCGTACACTCAGCATTTCCATCACAAAGTATAATATTCATGCCATTTATCATATCATATCATGTCATATCATGTACCATCACGTGTTATCGCATCCTATCCGACGCAATCCAATCCTATCCCACCTTATCCGTCTCATCATACCATACCATATCACATAAGATATACTTTTAACAAATTTCATGTACTGTCAGATAGTATCACGTAACACCATACAGTATCATATGATGCAAGAAGACATATGTCGTGACCGAATACATGATTATGTACTAAACGGGTGTTTGCAACAGTTTACTTCATGAGACATTTCCCTGTGCAAATATGGTTCAGCCCTTTGCCCTTACCCGTATTTTTGCGCCGCATATCGATCGCTGGGTCACCAGGCTTGAAGGTAGCTGAAGGTCGAGGGACATCTGCAGGTTTAGGGCTTCAAGGATTTAGGGTTCAGGGTGAAGTGTTTCAGAGCCTTTAGGGTTGGGGATTTCGGGTTGAGTGTGCACCGGCTCACTGCCGTGTTATTGGAGCCGGATGCCGTCCTCAAATCGGCCAGTTCAAGTTGTCAGGAGAGGGACGGAGCCTCCACTTACGTCGGAGATTTCCAGGCTACGATGGAGGGTTCTAGGGATGAGGTTTCATTTTCTGCTGTGTTTTGGGAGTCGCTTTGTTGGGTTCCGGACTCAGCGTTCTGGGGTTTGGGCATCCGAAGGTGCTCATTCTCATGGAGTGCGTTCTCAACCTGTTCCTTTCACCGGGGTATTTCCGGCGAGCGGGTGCTGCTTTCAAGGGTAGGGTCCGGCAAAGCAAGTCCTCGGATAGCTCACAGTCCTAGGAACAGGACACTGGCAGAAGCTGTACCAATTGTTTGATGTATATTTCTGTAGCATGCTCAACCGATCTGGAGGCTGGTCGGCGGCACGGTGTGGGCAAAGCCGGTGATCAGGCCGCAGATCCTGCACTTGTAATCCTTGAAGTGCAGAATCCGGACAATTGCTCCCTGCGATTGGCAAGAGACTGAAGAGCTTCCAAGACGGGCCTTCGATGTTTGCACATGAGCCAGTAGCATGATCGATATGCAGTTGCCCATGCACTACTTGTTGACTTTGTACACCTTCTTGCAACAGGTGAAGGCTAAACAAGCAGCGGAAAATTGAATTCGGAAGAATCCTGAAGGTCAGCGGCATCTCCTACGAGGGTCCATGGGTGGAGGCATGCTGGAGAGCGCAACGACAGTGGTACGGAGCATGAGACCCACCTGAGCCGCACGCCTTTGAGGGCTGTGACTCTTGGAGCGAAGGACCAGCCAGAGTGTCCAGCGGCCGCATGGGATGTTTGTCCCACCGATGCCGAGGCCCAGCTGACGGAATTCGTTCCTCTCCACAATACTACAAACCTCAGTATTGGAGAAGCTTTGGAGTAACCAGGTTGTTTTGCTAGTTACTAGTTCTCAGGTTTGAGGCCTTGTGCCCAGGTGCCCACCTCGATCCCGTCTATACTGCGTTTTTACATCATGTACATGCAGGTATTGTGAACGTCTATTTGGTATTTACTATTTCAACATAAATGATTAAGAAGCTAAAATAGGTAAAATCAAGCTACAGGGACAAGGTAAAAGAAAGGTAACCCTGTCGAGAGAAGGTAAAATAAAGCTCCAGGGAAAAGGTAACAGAAAGGCAACCATGTCCAGAGAACGTGAAGTAAAGCTACAGGGAAAAGGAAAAATAAAGTTAACCATGTCGAGTAGTAGCTAGTAACCAGTATAACTCACAACTCCTAAATGCTGTTGCTGATGCCATTAGACCTTATAAAAATCCTTGAAGCTGTTCAATTTCTGCTCTGTTGCAGCTTGGGGGATGGGTTGCTCATGGTCCTGGCCGGTTCGCATCCCCGCCCAACCCCCAACCCCACTAAGAACTGGGCCACACAAGGTGGAGGGGTCGCGAGCCGCCCCCCCTCCCGCATCGCGGGCCCGGCCGCCGGACCCTACCTCGGCCGCTGCGGGCGCTCGCGTCGTTGGGGTGCCACCTTGTTTTACCTTTTCTGCTCACTTTTTTTTACCTCCGGCCTCCCCTCCCTCCGGCCCCTGGAAAACTAGCTTTTCCTTGGGAAAAGCTAAACAAAAGGTAAAGCAAAGGTAAAGCAAAGGTGAAAAAAAGGTGAAACAAAGGTGAAAAAAAGGTGACCTGGAAAAACAAAGCTGCAAAAATGGTGTCAGGAAAAGCTAGAGGCAAGAAAAAGCTGCCAGGAAAAGGTACGTCCAAGGTAAAGCAGGTCAACCCTCCCGCCATCCGGCCCCCTACGCCCCCATCCCAACCCCACCTAGGAAACGCCGCAAAAGACACTTCAGAAAGCTTTCCGAGGGTTGGAGGGTTCAAGCTGTGCAACCTTGTTTCCCCCTTGGACAAAAACGAAGCAAAAGGCAGGAAATATGACTTGTAATCAGATGCGCACGTGACTGGTTGTGACTTTTGGCTATGTCAATGTCATGTGCTTGCTTCAACATTCATCTGTGTCTTGGTATGCTACCTGCTCGTCAGCTCNAATCAGATGCGCACGTGACTGGTTGTGACTTTTGGCTATGTCAATGTCATGTGCTTGCTTCAACATTCATCTGTGTCTTGGTATGCTACCTGCTCGTCAGCTCGTCACCTTTTTCAGATCCCTTTGCTTCACCTTGTGTTACCATTTTCTCAGCTTTCTGAGTTACCTTTGTTTTAGCTTTCGTTTGCTGTGTTACCTTTTTCTCAGCTTTCTCAGATACCTTTGTTTTACCTTTGTTTCACCCTTTTGAATAGTTAAGTGTCTACAATAAATACCGGCAATAAACGTCCACAATACAGGTATGTAAGATAACACAACATAAATGCACAGCAGACTATACCATAGTAATATATCATGCCGTAATATGAGTATGCGCCATGGCGGAGGAGTCTTATCTGGCAGTGGCGGAGCTTCTGAAGGAAGAGGCTCTCGCAGGGAGGGTTTCGCACATCTCAGCTATTAGTTCCCAACAGTTTTTGTTTGCATCATTCGTTAGCACTTTTTTTTGGGGCATCGGCCGAGCAGCAAGCATGGGGCGGAATTGAGCATTTAGGGTTCAGGATCACAAGGATTTATGGTTGCTATTTTTGGTTTACGGCTTGGTAAGTAGCCTTCCATGAGCTTGCGACTCGGCCAGGCGGCTAACCAGCTGGCGGCGTCCAATCCCAAGGACAAAAAGAAGGCAGTTCTGGGGCTCAAGGTCTCTCTGCGGTGTAGGGTTTAGGATTCAGGGTTTATACCCGTGTGTGTGTATACATCTATACAGAAGTCCAGGAGTGTCCGCAATGCCACGCCCCACATCCTTTTCCTGTACTTTGCCTGTGCTAAGTAGGCGTTATGCAGCGCATTGCAGCGCCAATCCAGCACGTCCTTTGAAGATCTGCTGCTTCTGAGGCAGTGGGACAAGCAAGTTGCAGATCCCAAGTGTCCTTACCTTCCCTCCAGCAGTGCATCTCGACGATCTTCGATATGGCAAAGTCCCGGGATTCCTAGTGGGGAATGGGGGAAGGGATCCCCAAGATCCCTTTTGGCAGCCCTTGTGTAACTCAGTATTCCGTACAAAAACCAGGAAGTAACTCTCCTCGCTTCTGACACCTGCAGGGCAAGCCGCCCGCGCCGGTCGACACCACGGGTGCTGGGCCGGAGCTCAAGGGCTTCAAGGGCCAGGCAACCGGCTCATGATAGCAGTCACTGAGTTTTTCTTTGCGCATGCCCTCCCCAAGTTGAATCCTTTCACAACTATCACCGAAAAGCGCCAAATCGGAGTTGAGGCTTTCAGCTGTGATTCGCCAACTTTTCCGCTTCACAGCTGGGTTGCAAGGTCTGTCATTCTCGCATCTACCGGAATGCCCCCCCTGAACCCAAAGGGTTCATCGCCGTAGGCCTTGCCAGAAACCGTGGTGCGCTTGGTGGATGCCAGCAAGGCGATGGGAGAATGCGATTCGGGCTTTGGTGCTGAGGGTTTAGGGTTTGGGGTAGTAGCAATTATGACAATAGTGATGGTAGCTATAATCATGACAATAACAGTGAAAGCAACAACAGAAACAACAACAACAATTATCACGATAATACTGGTTTTCATATATGACGAATATATTAGCAAGAATACTAGTAGTAGCAATAATAACCATACGAATAATGGTTATAGTAACAGTAATTGCCACAACCATCATCATGATACTAAAACTAAAGCTATTTCTAATACAAATATTAGTACTAATACGAATACGAATACTCGTGCAGGTACTAATACCTAGGAAGTACTAACACTGATACTAATAATACTGCTAATACCAATCATGATTATAACACTAGCAATACTAACCATCATCAGAATACTGCTAATCATAATCATAATAACAATAATGGTAGTAGTAGTAATAGCAATCATGAGAATGCTAGTAGTAAGAATAATCAGAATAAGAATATTCCTAGTAATGAAAATCACATGAATCAGGCACTTCAACGGCTTCTCTCATGATCGAAATGATAATCATAATGTGCAGTTTCAGGGCTGCTTGAAGAAGGCTTCTGCCTGAACTGGGCCCCAAATTCGAGTTGCAGGGTTTAGGGTCTTGAAATCGGACAGCGACGAGAGCTTGAACCGCGAACGAAAGCTATGCACGCTCCAAAACCCCAAAGCTTTTTTTGGACCCTGAAACCCTCCAGCCGCGAAATCGCAAGCGCCCACAAAATCGCAAACCATGAGAATGTCCGCATTGTGAAGCCGCAGCGGCGGAGAAAACCAGACTTCCTCCAGCTGAGATGTTCCAGAGTTGCGCACATGTGCCGACGCTGCCGACGCATCCCAATACGTCTGCAAAGCTACTATGCATTCTCCTTGTGGGATTTGCCCAAAATTTCAGTTGGGGGCAGATCGAGGGCAAGATATGAATATGCTGCCAAACCATGCAACCGTGAGTAGCCCTTAGCCCTTCTGCCCGCAACCAAACGAGATTGTTCCCTTTTGTGCGCTCCAAGTGTGCTGTCCAAGTATGCTGACACTGTCAGCATTTCCTGCACTTGACGTTTCCAGATTCTTACGTGTAGAGACACTGTTTCTTCTCGCATGTATGTGTGGGGCAAACGGGGGGGAACGTGCTAGTTTACTAGTACAACATCAGCAACAACTACTATTACTTTTGCGACTACCACTACTACCACCCCGACGACGACTACTACTACTGCTTCTTGCTGCTGGCAATGCTACTGCCTCTACTTTGCTGCTACGACTACTATTCCGATGTCAGCTATGGCTGATGGACCATGTTTGGTTTACTGTCGATGTCGGTGCTTTTGATCATAACACTTCCGCCAGGCCGTTGTTCCTGCAGAAGTCGGAAGGCGTTTCCGCATCAGCATGTACAAGGAGACAAACATATACCGGTCATGAGGCGCGTTTAAGCAGAGGTTTTGAGGTTTCTGAGTGGTGTACTCTTATTTCTTGATCTCTCTGCGCACGCACGATTTCCAAGTCTGCCGCCACTGACACTGAGCCTTCGGCTACTCCAACGACCTCAGAGTCCACGGCAGGAGCGCAGGGGTTCGGAGGATCCAGAAGAAGTTCTGCGAAGGTTCGTGCTCTTCCGTACTGTCAGATACACCATGTGTCGCTGTCATTCTTCAACTGTTCGGGCTTGCAAAGCTGTGCCTTTTCGATGAAGCCACACTCATGTAGCGTACATATGAGATAGTCTTCGTCACTGAGATGCGCGAAACAAGAGGTCTTAACAGAGTCTACAAGAGTCCCTCAGAACTGCAAAATCGCAGCACCCCAGAACAGCATCTTGAACCGCAATCCCGAATCATTCACCTAATCAAGTTGGCATTCGACTAGGCCGGTGAATTTCGGCGACCTCAGGCAGACGTGCCTTGGACCATCTGCGCCAGTGCTCGGAAACAAAGATGCTAATGAGTGCTGGATCTTTCTTCTCCTCCTGGCTTTTATTGTTCTTGTCACGCTTTGTTGAGTTATTGTTATCATGATTTAGTAAAAATCATGATTGTTATTACTAGGAAGAGGATAGTGACAGTCGTGATGGAACTGGTGGAGACGATCTTGGTGATGGCATGCTCGACGGAAGTTTTGCCCAGGCTGGGATCTGCAGCACTTGTACTGTTACTGGGGCCGTTGCTACTAATGCTACGGATACCGCTTCGGGCTATGGCTGCTGCTACTGCTGCTGCTGCTACTACCACTACTACTACTACTACTACTGCTATCACTATTGCATCACCACCACCACCACCACCACTACTACTGCTTCCAGTACTACATCACTACTACTACTACTACTGCTGCTACTACTACTACTACTACTACCATTATTACTACTACTATTGTTACTACTACTATTGTTACTACTACTACTACTACTACTACTACTACTACTACTGCTACTACTACTACTACTGCTACTTCTCCTTGTCCTGCTCCTGCTCCTGCTGCTGCTGCTGCTGCCGCTGATTCTGATGTTGCTACTGCGACTGCTGCTACTGTCGCTGCCATTCCACTGCTGCTGCTAATCTAGGTTTTTGGCACCTTACTCTTCCTGCGGTTGTGATGGCTCTCCCTGTGACAACCACTCGCACACGCACGGGTGTGTATTCGCGTCAGCATTGTGATAAAGTTGAACATGTCTGAGATATCGGAAGAAAGCAACACATGAGAGCAACAGCAGTCTGGAAAAAGCATCCCGGCCTATTGTTGAGACACCTTAGGGCCTACTCAGTCCTTCAGGGCTTCATTCAGCCGACAAGACTCGGAAGCGCCCTGTCACTTCAGAAAGCGGAAGGACTTGGAGGAGAGCGGTGCTGACAAGAACTAAAGGCACTTTCCGGCTTTTGTAACGCTTTGCTTGTGTAAATTTGATATCCCATGTCCCTTTCCAAGTTCGTTGACTCTTGTATTGCGTGTAAGGTGTCAACACTCACGGGAGCATGAACTTGTAGAAGATGCCACTTTGGTGGGTTCTTTTTAGGGTTGCTAGCAGATGCGGAGCCAGGCTCATGATGTGTAAACCCGAGGTATGTTGATCCCTTGGACGAGGCGGATGCGCCGAAAGCTGCACCCAAGAAGGTGGCTTGGAGGTATAACTTTTGCAAGTGATACAGAGAGAAATGTTCGATGTTGATCCACCCAATCACGAGCCTTCCTTCTCACAAGCTCTTGCTTCGACCCGACCTCCTTCTGATTCTTCTGTCTCAGGGCGGCAAGTCTTCGCCCGTACCCGATGAGGATGCTTGGCTTGGGTGTGGATTAGACAGAAGCCCGTTTTGCGCCGAGCATGTTTAGTGGGCATGGTTGTATTTGATGTTTTTTGAGTCAGCCCCAGACCGAGTAGCCCGAAGCGAAGGATGCTGAGCCTCCCAATCCGGGCGTCGAAGCCCTGGATGGCCGCATCGAGGAGGGCGGCCGGAGTATCATTGGAGGCGACCTTTGGGTCAGGGTTTAGGGTTTAAGGTTTTGGGTGTAGCTTCAGGGTGTAGGGCGTTTGGATCATGAGACTTAGTAGCCAGGGTTAGATGAGATAAAGTTAAAGATAACTAAAGCTATAAGTAGTTATGACCTTTGCGTCACCGAGGGGTTAGATTAGATGTCTGCGAGACGGGTTTCCACGATTTTTCGATATTTCACAAGGTTTCGCTGCTCGCTTTCTGAACGGCCATGGCAAAGCGTGTGGACCAGCAAGCTGCAGCAAGCTCCTGAATCTGGCATTCCATGTGTGCAGCGCAGAGGGGCAGAGGAGCCCACCTCCTGGCAGATGTGAGTCGCGTGTCGCTCTGCCACGGTGAGGTACCGACGAGTGGCTCCTCCCCGTTCACCTGCAGCCTGCGCTGTACTGGTTGAGGCAGGTGGGCTCAGACATGCCAAAGCCCGAAAGTTCAGCATCCCAAGGACGAGTCAATGAGTTGTGTATGGAGCGGAAGCGAAGGTTGGAGGATGTGACGGAGCTGGAGGGGAGTATCTGGCCACGGCTGGAGCCTCTAGAACTACCCTTCCGTGTGGAGTGAGGGTGGCCTGAGAGAGTCTCACTTCAAGCCAGCCAGGCCTCTAGGTATGCTGGCTGCAGTGGAGTTTCACACAAGGGCTTCGGGTGGGCGAAATGTGTCTACCGCTACCGACGACCGGAAGCTCGAGGCATCAAACATGGCAGGAGCTTGAAGGGCAGGTTCCACCGAGCAGGCAATGCTGTGCAGTTACGTACATGACCTTTGATTTTTGAGTGAATCATAAAATCGTGTATGACTGTGGCTTGTGGGCTCTTTGCTTAGCCAGCATGAAGCTGCTGTCCAGAAGGATGCGACGGAATTATGCATCTGGGCTGCACAAACTGACAAGAGGAGAGGTAGTCTCTGGCATTTATCCATCTGCCTCGAGCTCAATGCTGCAAGCCAAACCTTGGGCCTAAACGCCTGGGATAGTCTTGATCAGAGGCTTTGGATGCGTCCTCCACCTCCAGTGACGATGCGAAGCCTGTGCAAAAGCAGCTCGGACTTCCAGGAGGGTTTAGGATCCTGGGCTGACGGAGTTTTGATGGCAGCTCGGGTTACCTGACCGTGCTGTGATGCTCGTTCCAGGGGCTCCTCGGCTAGTACCCTGGTTTTGGTTGCAAGCAATCATGCTTTGAGGAAAGGTCGGGTATCAAAAGGGGATCGTGCCAGTGACAGACTCTGTGATCCTTTATCTGAGAACTCCTTGGCATCGAAACCCGAAAGTCGTGAGTGGAAAGCCCCACTTGGAGGATCAGGGGACGAAGCGTTTGAAGCTATAAGTACCTTTATTGCCGCTACAAGCAGCTACACTTTATTAGCAACCCTAGTTATCAAGCCCCAGAATCCTGAAATTGGGCCCAATGAGCCCAGAACCCTCAGCCACATCCTGCAACCCCCCCAAACCGGCCTGCAACCTTAAAGCTTGTGCCTCACGCGAGGTGTGGTTGTGTGGAAGGTTTGCTGTTTTGGTCCGGGTGTAGCCGGATGTGTGACAGTGTGAAGGGTGTCAAGGCGAGGGTTTGCAGGAAGAGTTGATCCCGAGGTCCTTGATATCCGAAGCCATCGAAACCCTGCGCCTCTCTGCCCCAAAACCGCTCGAAGCAGGGTCCGGGTGGCAGCGCCGGAGAAAACAAAGTCCGTGCAGCTCTCGGTCGTTTTCCGGCTTCGGATCGTTGAGTTATTTTGTTGTTGAAGAAGTGATTGTTACAATAATCATCTAGTTGACGATGATTCTAGAGACGCCGTGTGATGATGATTGACAGCGATCATGACAGAATAGGACGAAGGCAATGGCGATGTTGATGATGATGTTGTTGTTGATGTTGATGTTGATGTTGATGCTGATGATGACCAGGACCATGATAGTAAGGACGACAAATCGACACCAACATCAACCACTAGCACCACCACCCTTACCACAATCGTATCGATGAGTTTTGGAGAGGTCGATCGTATCAATCATCGTCTTCGATTGGTTTCAGGCGAGTCGCCCTACCAGCTCGTGGAACTGAGCTGCACTTTTCGAGGTCTAAACCATCCACTGCAGAAGTCCTAGGGTCCTAGACCAAACACGATGATAAGCTAGGAATAAACCATGTCTTTTGCCAGACCTGTGCCCCAGAACCTAAACGCTATGATACACGAGCATGCGTAGTTGACGATGATCCGTCATGCTGAGGCGCCCACGAACTACGACGAGCTGCAGCGCAGGTGATCGCTCGCTTGTCTCTACAGTGTGCGAACGTGAATTGCAATGCGAGGGTGCCGACTTCGGTTCAGAATCTTCAGATTTGCCTGAAAGTGGCGGCCGCGATGGAGGGTGTTCGAGTCATCACAGATGCTTAGAACTGAGATCTTTTTTTCTGCCAGAGCACGTGTCGCTGTTGCACAAGAGCAGAAATGCCGAAGTATTGCTCTCAGGATCCTTATAACACGCAAGTCGGCAGCCCTGAAACCTTCATCCCCAAGCCTTCCAGTCCTTCGGATGCAAATTCTAAAGGCCTTTCGACTTCTCCTCGCAACCATTGGCAGTCTTCTGTCTGCCTTATGATTGCCGCCAGTACTATAGTTTCACCACCAATATTATTACTAATATTGTTCCTGGTATTACAATAGTAACAGTTGTTGTTGTTGCTGCTGCCATCAGTACTCTTATTGTTCTTAGTGTTGTTACTACTGTTATTAGTCTTAGTCTAGCTTCACCGCGGCCAGGAGGCAGATGAAGAAAGGGGTGACGGTTGTCGAGGAGGAGGCTGGTCCCTTAGCAACAGTCCCTGGACCTGGGGATTCAGTTTCAGGGTTCTAAGGGCTGCTGCCGTTTCTCCTCCTCCTCCTCCTACAGCTACGACGACTACCACGACGACTACTACTACCACGACTACTACGACTATGACTACGACCATGACTACGACTTCGACGACTACCACGACGACGACTACTACTACTCTTACTCCCACTCCTACTCCTCCTACTACTGCCATCACTAAACAAGAGCAGCCCGATTTGTAAAGGGGGTATTTCCACAGAGATCGTTGTATGCCTGGTGACAGCTTTCATGGCAACAGCTTTCATGGCAAGGCAAGAGCAACGGTTTTTGCCCATAGCAGTACTGCTCTTGCTATTCCTCCTCCGTTGATAGAACGAAGGTTTCGACATTAGCGCACGATGAAGGCGAGCCCTGTACCACCAACGTTGCTGGCGGCGGCTGAATCTGGGAAGGCTTTACTCTCAGCGTGTAGGGTCGTGGCCTTCGAGGCTCGTAGATGATTTCGCTTCTGTGCGCAGCCCGTCTTGAAATTTTTCGATGTTTGCAACGTCTCATCGTCATGCCGGCGTCTTGTGGCACTACCATTCTCGGGAAATGGGAGTTTCAGGTTGCGCGTTTTGTTTCTCTTGCCTGCTGTCTGCCGCACTGCTTGCCACTGTGCATGCAAGCAGATCTCGTGATGCCGCCTGGGTGCAGTCAGGATTAGCGAAGCATCGGGGGTCTTTCTTCTACTGTCAGAGTTCGTCGAGGCTCGGATGTGCCTTTTCTCTCCACACCTTTTCAGGTGCCATGCTCCGTCTCGCATTAAAACGCTTCGACGGCGCTCTAAGGTTGGCACTGCTGTCAATTATAATGGCATGATGCTCGTATGTTATGCCTTCGTGACTTTCCTCGCATTCAACTTTGGGGTTCTGGCACCGAGCTGTTGCTTGCATAAGACAACATGAACCTATAATGATGTAGTAGTTCGTGTAGAAGCATGTGTATCTGCACTCCACGCCTCACCCAACCATTTACCCGAGGCCACTGGTCACTCTCACGAGAACTTCCATACACCGTCCTGACCATAACACCATGCATCGCAGAGAAGGCCCTTTCAGAGGCCGTGGTCCGCTGCCACATTGCCACATACATACAACTGGCATTCTTTCTGGGCATTTTGAGACAGTCTGGCACTAGGGTCCTCGTGTCTGTCCGTAACGGCTCGCAGCTCCAGCACTCAGGATCCTGAAGAGGCGGCTACGCGAACAAGCCATGCCGACACGTGCCTTGCTCGGAAACGTTTGCTGGTGAGTTCCCGGGCGTCTCTCCCAATGTGGTCGGGCCGCCTTGGCTGATTCACGGTGCTTCTGCCATGACATAGCCATTTCAAACGTTACGTAAACGGTATTCGGTGGGAGTTGTTTCTGGAAGCATTATTGCAAGTCTGCACAGACTCTGAATCACAAGCCCTGCAATCGGGTTGAGTCAAGGGTCGTCACAAAAGTTATGCATTTTCCCTGCAGGCTGGAGGCCTCAATGCAAAGACTCGCCTGCACTGCTATTCATAAACAAATCAAGAGCGGCGTCAGTGCTCGGATTAAGTGCGTGCTGCATCGCCAGCCAACACCTGGAGCTTGGGCTTGCGTCAGGTACTGACGTGATGAAACAGATCGGAAGCAAGTTCTGAACAGCAAACTGGTTTAGGAGACGAGCCTTTAGCAGTTACACCTGAAAGTCCAACCTTAAGATCTGCATCTTGAGAACGAGCAAAAATTTAAAACGCGAGATTCGGATCGAGTAACCAAAGGCCTTGCCAAACCCTAAACCCGCAAGAGGTCGGTGGAATAGGACCTCAGTTGGCTTCAGGTTGGAGAAGGCTGACGAGGAACCGCCCCGTCAGAGCCAACTCTTCAGTGGGGTGTTGAGGCTGGGCTTCAGTACGGGCCTTGGGGTGGAGCAAAGATCTTGCAAGAACTCGCAGCAGCAAGTCCTGACCTGTACAATGCCGCCGGCAACTTCGTACGTTCAGCTGCTGCGTGCTGGACGAGGTAGTCAACTGAAGGAACACTGGAATTTCACTGGGATCGAGCAACTGCTGTCCTAGAGCACGACCTATTCGATTCGGATGTGTTGAGATCAAGATGTACGTGCTCTCAGTTTCGTGGAACCGTTTGGTGTTTTAACATGTTTTAATGTCTTAGTGGTTCACAACCGTTTTCATCATCAATATCAGCATCATTACGGTCATTCTGACGATCATCTTCCTCCCTAGTTACCATCACCAGCGTGTCAGCACTATCCTCAAGCGTATGGCGTATATTAAGGGCAGCAACATGAGCACCAGCGTGCACCATTCATCCACATCAATGCAGGTAGCCGGACGACTCCAAATGCAAAATGCATCACCTTGATGATATCGCTGTTGTTATGATGGCAATGACGACGATGTCACTAATTTATCATATTGCTGTTTCAGCTACAACGTAGGTTTTGTGGAGCTGCTGATGCTGCTGCTGCAACATCCTACGACTGCAGTGACTATTGACTATTACTACCACTGCTAGCCTCACCATGATCAAGCCTGCGACGATGGCCACTGGTATACGGGATAGTATCTACTACAGCAACGCTTGTACTTTGACAGTGTTCGTGTTGTTGGGTATTCGGAATCGATATCTACCGTTACTTGTACAACTCGTTTGCAATGATTGGTGTCTATTGCGCGTGCTGTGAAAGTTCCACCCACAGGATGAAAACCTGTTAGGCATGGCTTTCTAATCCTCATAAACCCCAGTATAGAACCCTCGCAGAAGCATGTAACCCTCGTAGAACCCTTCAGCCCTTAAACGCCCTGGCCTGGGAGGCGGCGGACGCTGAACAAGTTTCGGAGCTGGCTCGGCTATTGGCTCAGAGTGCATGGCTTGTGGGTTCAGGAGCACAGTGGAGGGCCTTGTGAAACTGCAACTTCTCACAAGACGAAGGTGTGTGGTCACGTAGTTCAGCTTGTAGTCGCCTTATGAGGCAACTTTGTGACCCAGAAGAGCTTTGGGCCGGGCGTGTTGGAGGCCATGGACGGAGGCGCCTTGGCCTTCCACTCGAAGGAGGCTTAAAGCCCTGGGAACTCCAGGTGATGTATGTTAATGTTGTTAACAATTCATTACAATATATATATATATATGTAGCTATTGCAAGGAATCCTAAGCGATGTGGTCTTGAAGACAGCATGGCCGAGGCTCCTCTGAGGAGGAGGAAAGCACCGATCAGAAGGCGGCTGTCAACGACATTTGGGCATCTTGACTTTGCTCAGGGGGTAGGAAGTCGGGATATGAGGCTTTTCACCCGTCGGGTTGGCAGTTTCCAAGGGTTGTGGTGTGAGTTGAAGTGTGGGTATCCCGGGATGTTCAGATGCAAAAATGTAGCTTTTCGGTTTGGGGATGTTGCCTCTGACAAGGTGGCCAGGCGGCGGTTGCGTTCATGTTCTTCATTCCTGTTTGGCTCAGCTTCTGATGTCCGCGGGCCGGTTCCAAAGCTATTTGGAAGTGATTGTGATGTTGTTGTTTATGTTCTTGTTGGTTTTTGTTGTCATCGTCGATGTCGTCCTAATTGTCGTGATAATTGGCACACGATGTTTGTTGTTTTGACCTGGCATTGAGGCACTGAAAAACCACTTCCTGGCGGCGTACCTGAACGGCGAGTTGGACATCCTCGACAGGTGTCTGCAGGCTCGGACAGCCTTTTGAGAGCCTGCTGGCTGCTTTCTCAAGCAAGCATGAGATAGGGGCCTTACGAATCAGAATAGTTTCTCTTGGGGTATACTGTAGCAGTGTTATATGATGTGGGTTCTTGGGGTAAGATTCCACTGAAGAAGTGTCCTGGCGATGGAGGCCTGCGTGGACAAGCACGGGAGGGGTGCCTACCTGGCCATTGCCAAGGCCGGCGATCTCGAGGCAAAAGGGTTGTTCACAATAAGGGTTCCATATAAAGGTGTTCTGAGGGTTCTTTTTATAGGGGAATATACGGTCAAGATTCGAGTCTAGATTGCGTGACTTTGGATTGCCACACTTGGTGGCTCGGCCTGCTGGAAGGATCACTCCAAGACCAGACAAGGACCACTGTATGCCTGTTCGAAGATCACCCTTAGAGCACAAAATAAAGGACCGCACGAAAGCCGTACTGCGACCACCAACCACAACTAGAGCCGCGGGGCCTTCAAGGGTCTGTGGAGAGTGACAGAGTGATTTAAGCAGCTTCCGTGCTTCTGCTGCAAGACCACGGCTGCAAGGTGCACAGCAGGAAGCACCTTTTCAGCACCGTAGCGTCAACGCATGGTTTGGACACAGGATCCCGACTTGCAGCGCTTTGCCACTACCATCAATGCCAAAAGCTAAGCTTTTGGGCTTTTAGGATTTTCACGACCTGCGTTCGGCATTTTCCCAAGAAGAGCTGCGAACCCAAAGGTTTGGTCAGGGTTCACGGCTTGGCCTCCCTGCTCCACTCGCCCTGTTTCAGGAGCCCGGTGAACTTACTTTGGAGGAGTGGCTGCAGATGTATTCTGCTCCAAAGATGATGAGGAAGCTGCAGGCCCTAGGGCATTCAGAGTCAAGACGCTTTAGCGTGGATTGGGCTTGTTTCAGGAGCCTTCAGGGTGGGGACGTTTTCGATGGTTCGGATCTGAGAGGCTCTTTAACCCTTTCAGCACAAATCCAGCTGGAATACACGTGTACTCCTGTTAGTCTGACTGCTACCAGCACTCTCACCAGCACAACGTCCACGAATGTTCGCAGAAGTGCTACGATCTGTGCCTCCTGAGTCAGTCACACAGGAAGTTGAACATTGCTGGCTTTGGCTTCAGCAAAACCTTCCCAGATCTTGGCCAGGAGCTCCATCATGAGGTCTACGAGGAGGTGCCCGGGGACAGACGGCTCTGGTCGCTACTTTCCTCTCGGCTGATCTTTGGATTCAGAAGTTTTGGGCTCGTAGTTTGAGGTTCAGAGGTTCAGCTGCGAGTGCAAGGCCGTCGCCTTGCGCGCAATGTCCACTTGCAGTGTGAGCAGCATGCGTGCTTTGGTCATCGCCTGAGCCCTGAACCTCCCGAAGCCGTCTTGGCCCTAAACCCTAAAAACCCTAAACACAAAAACCCCAAACCCTAAGCCCCAAACGTCTAGACCCAAACTTTGGCCCCAAAACCCCACCTTGAGTCCCTTGCAGGAGCAGCTGCGACGAGCTTTCACCCTGCTGCAGAACCTGACCGCCGGACCCAGGCATCCTGAGACGCCTTCTAATCACAATAAAGTATACGCATATTGAATAATATATGTTTTATGTCATTTGTCATATGTTAGACATTATGCAATATATATATATATATATATATATATATACATATGTGTGTGAGTGTATATATATATATATATACACATTACATGTATATCAACCTGGTTACATTGTACATACTGTATATGCTACATTATCAACGTTGCGTTATGTGTTATATATTGTTTGATGTGTTTGGGGTATAGGTTGCATTTTCTAACTTGTAGTGAGGATGGGGGTTTGTAAGACCAAGCAATCAGGAACAATCGTGCGACAGAGTGGCAGTGAGCAGTGATGCTGTTATTGCTTTTGCTAGATGCTGGTTGAGCTTTGGGGTTGCTTGATTTGCAGCATGTGCGGCAACTGGCTTTTTGAGGCCGCTGAACAGCTGTAGGGTGCAACTTGTTTCAATGCCCCAATCTGGACTTCGGAGTCCTCACGTGCGAACCTACATCACAACCTGCAACCCCTCAGGGAGCATACGTCACGGAAGGCATGACCTAACCAATATAACAATATGTGTGGTGTTCGCGGTCGGGTAGTTTTGCAGTGGTTGTCGTGGTAGTGGTGGGGCGTTGGTGCTAGTGGTAGCGGTAGTGATCGATTTCGAGTTTGCGGTGTCTTTGTCGTGGTGGTGGTCATGGTGGGTAGTGGTAGTTGTGGTGACAGTAGCAGAGTTTGTTTTTTGTTTTCTATTTATTTCTTGTTGTTGCTGTTGTTGTTGTTGATGATGAGCCGCCACGGATCACAGAAGGCAGTGTAGCTGTGCTAACCAGGCCAGGGGTGCAAACTCTAGAGGCTCGCAACAGGCTCCTTTCCTGATAGAGCCTCTGTGGTCGGCCGGGTCCCAATTCCCGGGCCTCGCAGCTAACTTCTCACAAGACAGCAACGAGGTAAGCGGTAGGGTTTCCACCAGGCCGCGCCGCGCGGTGGAAGGAGCAGTACTTGGGTCACTCCTGGTGTTGCGAAACTAGCGGATGGCGCGCCGACTGTGCCTCAGTGTTTTTCTCCCGCCGAAGCTCTTTTGTTTACAAGAGGACCTGCAGCACGAAGCAAACCAAGGAGCAGTTCCAGTCGTCAGTTGGCCGTCTTCTGAACTTGGGTGCCTGACAGGAAGCTGTCGAGACGAGACTTTACACTTCTGGACAAGATACCCAGGGACAGCTGAAGCATTTTTCGAGCACTCTTTTACAAGAAGGACCCGGGTCGCCTGTGCATGTTGAGCAGTCTGCTCTGGACACTACACTTTTTTCCAAAGGCAGAGTAGACTGCCACCGACTGCGACAAAGACAGTGCGATCGAACTCCTCCGCTATCGTCGAGAACCGTTTGCGCAGCACCGCTTCTAAGTTGCCAGCGCCTGGGAACAAGTCGAACACAGGAGAGGATGGATGCAGCTATATGGCCTTCGGCTCGAAAGTATCCTCCCAATGCTGGCCCCGATGTG
>BGNK01003683.1:23076-43561 GCA_003297005.1 Symbiodinium sp. clade A Y106 | reverse complement strand
CGTGGACTCAGGTTCAGAAGAGCAGGCCTACGTCTTCAGTCCCGCCACGCTGTCTACCTTGGTACGGCTCCACGACACATCTGGGTACAGTCGTTAAGCGGACGCGCTTGCTGTGCTATCGGGCTCGGGCTACGGCTACGGCCCTCCCAGTTGTGTTCGTTACTGTCCTGCTACCGACGGGGTCAGGCAGTGCTAGGAGTGACGGCCTTTGCGCTCTGACGACGAACCATCCTTACGGCCCATNTGTGTTCGTTACTGTCCTGCTACCGACGGGGTCAGGCAGTGCTAGGAGTGACGGCCTTTGCGCTCTGACGACGAACCATCCTTACGGCCCATCGCTGGTAGTCGGGAGTTACCTAGTGTTGGACGCCACTAGACGGGAACTCTGGGAGACGGCTCTTCTGAGTACGACCCGCCGGCTGCCAGTTCGTGAGTATTGGACGCAATGACTCACGCTGAGGGTGACGGAGGTTAGATGACCAAGATCAGTGAGCCTAGCTGTCACTTGAGGAAGCGTCAGGAATTGCCGGGCAACGCCTGTGCAACAACGAGGGCTGGCGGGATCCCTTGACTAGGCAAAGTCCAGCGACCTGTCTCCTTGTAGCAAGTGCTCAAAGAGCTGCTGCTGCACTGTACAGTATGCGGTGACACTCTTTTCCCCTAGGCCCTTCTTTGCGTTAGTTTCTTGCTAAGGCTCCTTTTTTCCTTCTCTGAGGATGTCGGCAGGTCAGCTACTAAGGGGCGGCGCTGGCTTACGGCACGTCTCGAAGTTTCTGATTCGCCCGCTATGAGCANTCTGAGGATGTCGGCAGGTCAGCTACTAAGGGGCGGCGCTGGCTTACGGCACGTCTCGAAGTTTCTGATTCGCCCGCTATGAGCAGAGCCCGCTCGCTCAGCGTCCAATAAAATTGTTGATGATGATGTTGCGGTGGCGCAGTAGAGCGCAGAACAGAGCACGAAAAAGCACCGCACACCGACATCAATATGCTACAAGTAGGATTCGCTATTCCAGGCTTCAGCTGGGGGAAAGGCGTCCCGAGATGGCGTCCACAAAGGGCCCGCGGCGTGCCTGCGGTCAGGCCCGAACTCGAGTTTTTTGCATTCGGGAACACCGGGTTTCGGTTGTCTTATAGAGTTGATCTCCGGAGTTCTGAGAGCTGGTTGGATCTTTGGAGGGTGTCGGGTTTGTGTTGAGTTTCGGGGGGATTAGACTATCCCACCCTGAGCACCGAGCACTATGCATGGGCATGCGCGAGCATGTCTCGGGGTAGCAGGATTTGACTGCAGGTCGAGCTGTGAGAGTCTCTGGGCGAGAAGTCTCGCCATTATGATCCACGCCGTCTGAGTTTGAAAGCCTTCAATTTCTCCCTTAATGGATTCAGCGCTGCCGAAGCCAAGATTGCAAGTATGAAGTTGCTTCGGAGACCGGGGCTTCCGAGCTTCGCGCTCGAGGTGTTTTCATCAGTCGAAGGCTGCACGAGTCGCTCCGTGAGCCGCTGGTGGCTTCGAGTCATCTTTTTTCGCAGCAGCTGGAGGAAGGAGTCTTCCCCAAAACCTAATTTTCGGTAGAACTGGATGCGAAATTGGGAAACGTTTGGAGTCCCACGTGGTTCTATAGAGGGATTTATTACAGCACATGTATTGGAGGTCCAGCATTCAACCATACTGAGGATTTGAATTAACAGGGCTGTGGCCCAACATTATTGGGTTTTGGGGCATACAATGTGCAGTCTTCGTCACACTTCCAGAGGAAGGCAATGTAGGCAGAAACTCGAAAGCCTTCCGCACAAGGCTTGAAACACTGGTCTGTCGTTCAAAACTCGCACCCCGATAGACCCGAAGCCAAGAGAAGTTGCCTCAGTCATCCGGCATGGTCATCATCTTCGCCGACTTCGAGGACGGCTAGCGCATGGGGGAAGAATTCAGGATCCAGAGTCTGAAGCTTGTACGGGTTCAGAACGATCCTTTCAGAAAGCCTGTGAAAATGCGGGGGATCGCAAATCTCTAGGGCCCAAACCTCTGAACAAAGGGCTAAGCCCTGCGTGCTTTTGCAGGAGGGCTCTTCGCAGGTCCACTGGGCCAAAGCCCTGGGCCAACGCCTGGTTCGAGGAACCGAGGCCTTCCCACGAAAAGCTTTGCAGGGCTTAGGATTTGGGGGGTTTGGGATTTAGGGTTTAGGTTCTGTTCGCAGGATTTTAGGGAGTTTGGGTGTTTTTCGGTGCTGAAGATTGAGGACAAGGGAAAAAGAAAAACACCATCACTTCGAAGGAGGATTGCCGCAAGATTGCGAAAAGCTAGGCCATCTCTGTACCTCGAGACTTGTGTCAAATGCTTCTGTGCAAGGCAGCATCGTCTGGCAGAGAAAGCGTCAGGCCCGCCTTTGCCTTCGAGTTTGAGCTTAAGGTTCACCTCTGTAACCACTACTGACAACGTCAGTACGTGAATTTGGCCCCAAACTGATGTCCAGTTTCTATCACATATGCAGGTTGTACAAAGGCCGACGTGGATTGAAATTTCACGCACACCTCGGCTCAACATTTCAGTATTGAGTCCAGGCTGGGCTTCAATCAAGTTACGCATGCAGCCCTGAAGAAACGATTCAAGGGAATCGGTCGCCCTGTTTTCCTGTACAGGTGACTGTGTATGCGGGCAGTCGTATGCATGTATACAACCACGTAATCCGATGGGAAGCCAGATACACATATACACACACACACACATCTACACATCTCTAAAACACCACCATCCGAAGGTCTCTACAGGTCCATTTGCCTATCCATTTGTCTTTCTGCCTCTTTGCCACCGTATCTACTCATCTACCTGTCCGTCGATCTGCCTGTCTGTCTGTCTGTCTGTCTGTCTGCTCATCTATTAGTACGTAATGCTAATTTGCCCATATTGTCTGTGTTGTCTGTGCGACTACGCATCGTATCATAAAGGTTTTCGTAGATTGGCGTCTTTGTATACCTAAGGGTATGCATCTTTATCACTCTCTGCATGCGCTAATTTGTCCGCACCTCAAGCTTTCAGGAACGCCCTCACGGACACCGTGGCGAAGGCGGGCTGAGCTAAAGTTTGGAGTATATAGGAACTATGAGAGAACTTTAATGGTAATTGCTCCGACTCTTGTTTTACGCCCGAAGCTGCAGACCCGAACCTGTGGCGCTAAAACCAGAGCTGCAAACTTCATAAATCATCCTTTCGGTGGCAGATCCTGGCAAACGTTGGCATTAGATTGTTTTCCGTCGCTCCAATCGTGAATGAACACCGCCTTTCGCGAAACTCCTCGAACCTCAGAACGTCGAACAGGCCCCAAAGCACATCAAAAGCTTGCAAACCTTTCCAAGCGGCTTGAAGAAAAGCACATCCAAAGACAAGATTACAGATTTATTGGCCCTGTCAGGCTCACAACTTTAAACCCGAAAGTCTTGAATGCCCCCCTACACACAAACCGTACACCCTAAACTTCGAAGACTAAACTCACTATACTCGACACCCTAAACCCTGAAGCCTCTTTCGCTTCCTGGGGACTGAAGGCTTTGAGGCGGTGCACAGTTCACTGGACACTTTGGTAACATGGAATGTCTCAGACCTTGGTGACCCATCGCGGGAGTGTGAGGTGCAGGCAGAACTCCTTGACAGTATGAGGGTGTCAAACCGAAAGTGGGGGATGAGTGTGTGCAACAGGATTGGAAAGTGATTGGAAGATGAGGCACTCTACGGCTGCAGTCTGTCCAGGAAAAGACGTCAACAAAAAGCCTTGAACCCTGAATCCTACACCCTAAACCCCCGAAGCCCGAAACCTCTTCAACCGATGTCGGAGGCCCTGGACGGCCTCAGCCCAGTCTTGCGCTTGGCCCGTGCCGCGGCGCGCTGGGTGCAGCGAGGCTGCGTGGGCTTTAAAGGAAGTTTCAGATGTTTCAGTTGCATGTAGGAGCTTGGATAAATATTGATACTGTTCCTCAGGGTTCTTGACCACTATTACACTATGGTGTGCCCCAAAACGTGTCCAGGGTTGTTGTAGACAAGGTTTCTCTTTAAATTCGGCTTCTACTGGCTTGTGTCGCTCAGTGGTTACTTAACGTTGACAAACACTGCACCATTGCTAGATTCACAATATTACGTAGCGAGTCTTGCAAAAAGCGAGAAGTTTGAACAGCGTCCTAAGAAGGCACCGACATTTTCCACCCTAAATTTGGCAGCAGACTTCGACATTAATTAGTGCTTTCATTGAAGGCCTCGTGCCATACAAAGCTGATCTATGATGTTGACAAGTTTAGGAGTTTTCGATCTTCCTTTTTACTTTCTACTGTCCAAGTCTACAGTCTCGATCTGGGCAACTTTTCACCGTCGCTTCCAGTTCCCACGCCCGAAGTGAAGAGGCTTCTGAAACGACCCATAGCCGCAGAACCCTACCCCATACACTCCACCACCAACGCTCAGCAGCTTACCGGAAGGCCTGATTCCCGAAACTGGACTACCAGTACCTACGTCCTTAAGCCCGGATAGCCCCGAGAATGCTGAGGACCGAAACACAGTCAACTTAAAGCCCGAAGACTTAGAGCAAATCAAAATGAACCTCAGGCCCAAAATCCCCGAACCCGTCCACCCCTGACAATCATAATCATAATCGTAATTACAATAGTCATAATGTTCATCAAACCCTGAATATTCACAAGAGTAACAGTAATGGTGGTAGTAGTATCCATCCCGGAGATGCGTTGGGAGCTTTCTCCAGGCCTCTTCGAGGAGGCCTCAGGCGAGCTACGTCTCCTCTGGGCGCTCGCGGCGCTGGAACCCAAAGCCCCTCTCGCGAGTTTAGTGCTTGGGTCGCTGGGTTTCAGTGTTTAGAAGTTTAGGGTTTTGGGGTCTTTGGGTTCAGGGTTAAGGGTCTTAGGGAAATGCATATTGCTTCTGGTTTTGGATTTACATGGGAGGTTTCGTGGCAGTAAGTTCGCGGGGTAGAGGTTCTGGGCACAAACTTCGATCGCAGACGCAGTTCCTTCTGCTGAGTTTTGTATTTTCTTGGGCCTGCAAGTCCGTAGGGCTTGGTCTTTAGGGAAGGCCTTCAAGCCTACAATGTTGAACAGCGGCAGCAGTAGGATCTCCTCGTTTGCGCAGGTAAAATCCAGACTTGGAAACCCTCAAATGTTTGAATGCCCGAATATGCGAAAGTCCCAGCCCTAAGTACATTCTACGTGGGAGCCCTGAACTCCCAGTGCGAGATTTGCGAGGCTGCGGGTGCGGCTTTCTTCGATGACAGGCGGCCGGCAGCTCGACACCTGGGCGCCGAGTCTGCATGCAGGGAGGGCCTCCGTACCGAAGCCCTGGGGCTGCATTGTTATTAGTCAGTAGGATACAAACCGGCTGCCGGGATTTGAGTGTAGGCTGCGGAAGTCAGGATCTCCACCATCGCATGTTTGGTGTCCGGTCTGCAACCGCTTTAGGTTTCAGGTTTTTCTCTTGAGGCTTGGGGATTGGCAGAGGTTTGTCAGGGCTTTCGAGTTGGATTCGGAATGTGGGGTGTAGAAAAGTCTTTCACCATGTTATCATCATGTAGGCATCGTCGCAATCATGGTCGTGGTACTCGTCGTATTTGCATAGTTTGCCTCTCTCCCCCGCTCCTCTGTCTCTCCGTCTCTCTGTCTCTCTTTCTTTCTTTCTTTCTTTCTTTTTTTTCTCTCTCCCTCTCCCTCCCTCCCTCCCCCTATCTATCTGTCTATCTATTTATCCCTCTACCTATCTATCTGGCCAGCAAGCAAGCAGGCAAGCAAGCCAGGTAGCAAGCTAGCCAGCTAGCCAGCTAGACAGCTAGCCAGTTTGAAATTCATTCAGCCATCTCTCTATCCACCTTCTAGACATACCTGCATAGGTGCGTGCATATCGCCTGCATTAAAAAAGGCAGAGATACATACATATAGGTTTACATTCGTACATGCTGTCTATCCTTTCTCGGTGTAATGTCGGCGGTTGCTCATCGTGCTCCAGTTGGATGGTGGTGGTCGTGGTAGGCGTGGTGGTGGTTGCAGATCGAAACACAACAACCCGGTCACAGAAATCCTGAGATTGAAGGCCGACACAGGCCAACCCTTGGCCGAGGCTTTGCAATCCGCGTCGTGTGTCGTGCGATCGTTGCCGGCCAAGGCCGTTGTTGCATTGAAGTTCGGTTATGTACAGAAGACGATAGGTTGGAGTTGGGGAAAACAATGAGGTAGATGGATCTGGAAGCGGTGAGGCAGAGCGTTTCAATTCAAGCGCTTTCTGCGCGTTCTGATTGCTGAGTGAAGTACCACTGCATGAGTCCAAGCCTACCGCTGCAGGCAGGCCACTGTCCCTGCAGAAGGCACCAAGACAGGGAGGGAGGTTTGGGCACAAGCATCTGTTTCGTGAGCTGAAAGTCGTTGCATGTTGTTGAAGCTGGACAGCTTTCACGAAAGCTCTACTGTTTCAGTTTGTCCAAGACTTTGCTTTCACAAGTCTGTAGCGAGTTGGCGATGGTTTGGAGCTCAATGCTGGGGCGAAGTGGGGGAAGGGATCTATGTTAGGCTGCGCACAGACTGTCTGAGAACTCCCTGGAAACGTCGTCACCCTGGCTCCACACGTATAAAACCGCTTTCAACGTGGGTGCTTCTGATGACAAAAAGGGGTCCCATGAAAGGTCGGGCAGAGTACTCATGACTCATATCGACATGGCTGGCATGCCCTTCATGGTTCATGTAGCCGGCATTTTGCGGTTACGTGCGATCTCCATCTTGTCTGCGGTAAAGCCTCAATTCTCCTGTAGGTTCTCATCTCAAAGGGCTAGATGGGATGCAGGGGGTTCTTACATGACAGTCTTGATTTAGGGATCCTTGATCCCGCCTACGTTCGTTTTTTCTTGTCAATTTTTAACATTCCTATCATTAACATTGATATTGCGATAAGCATTGTTATAATTGTTTTATCATCATTATTCTTATGATTATGATTATTATGATTATCGTCATCGTTATTTTTGTCAATATCATGATTGTTATTAATCTGGATATTCTTTTTGTTTCTTATTGGTATTATGTTCATGATATTTGTTGCTGCTATTCCTGACTGTTATCATTCGTGCCATGATTGGTAGTATTCTCTCGATGTAGGTGATGCAGTGGCAAACAGAACCCACGCTCGGGGCTCGAGGACTTTCTTCCGCAACCTTAGTCGTACTCACGCTAATCTCCAGGCCTGTATACTTATCATACTATTATTTCTTAGGGGATCCCTGGTATCATCAGTAAGGCCTCCATATTGGAATAGCTATCAGTATCACGAAGAATACAGTTACTAGGACCACTTTTCGGGGTGTTTGACTCATTGAGCCGCAGGCAGAGACGCTTCTGTTGGCGTTGCAGCTCTGCGCGGAGTTCTGTCGACACAGGAGGCCGTGGTTGTCTTGCGTGGATGAGAGGCTCCCACGCTTCAGGCTCAATTTGAGAATCACCTTCCACCTCGAAGTCCCTTAGTTTTGAAACCACACGCCCTTAATTAACCCTAAATGGAAAGAACCTGAGTTGCAGGTTGCAGAGGCTTACCGAGAAGCGCGAGGAGGCAGAGAACGCCGCGGATTGAGATTGGTCACGCTTGAGGTTTCGTTGGACTGAATTTTAAAATGGGCATTGAAGGTAAGGCGAACATAGAGGTCGGAAGAAATGATAATGATACTCCCTGCAGTCCTTATACAACTCTACTATGGTATGCCCGCAATCCTATGGCCATGTTCCAATGTAATATTGCTTGGCTTGATTGTCGTTTTCTACTGAAGAAAATGCTTTTAGCACTAACAATACCGATGTATTCTGTTGACTGAGCCGGAGAAAAAGAAATCTGATCATTTCATCCGTGAGCTGATTCGTCCACGTGTTTATCAGCACCTTTAGCAACAGCATGCTAACATGGCAAGGAGTCACTGATACGGATATGTGTGATCCGCTGGTTTCCCCCACTGAGTGGAACAAGTGAGGTAGTACGGTTCAAGGTAGTACGGTTCAGGATTTTTCTTAGCTTGTTGCCCTCTGGACACCATGGACGCATAAGTGTTGCGACCCCGCTGGCAGAATACATGGCTGGACACATGCACTTGCACCTTTTGTGCAGCATGGTGGCGTTTGCGCCGTTTTCCCGCAGCAATGTCGATTTGTTGGCATGGCTGCTTGTATATCACGCATTCGTTTTTCTTTCCTGCCAGACACAACAGCAAATTTAGGATTGGTGTGATCTGTCTTTTCTAACGATGCTCAGGCAAAATGGCTCTATTCTTTCCCGAAGGAGACTGTTTCCCGGAAAATTCGTTCTTCTGTGCATTGAAATCCGCCAAGCTGAAAATGTTAGTTCGCAAGTTCTGCGTATCACTCGTGTTGTCTTTTGTCATACAGTGGGCATGAGAGCACACCTGTCTCTCCAAATTGGCCTGTCCCTCCGTTCAGATGCAAAGGCATGCCTAGTCCTTGGATACAACAAGTATGCATACTTGAAAATGATCAGAGATATTTCTTGCATTACGCACGTTGCACTTGAAACTTGGACGTCCATGTCCCCTCTTGAGAGATGCTCTGCCGTCCCGGCCGGGAGCCCTTGGGAGGTTTAGAGCTGCCAGGATACGAATAGTCGAAATCCAAGGCGAGCGTCAAGAAAGATCAGCTTCTTGTTTTTTTTTTCGCCCGCACGTGCTCGAGCCAGTGCGGGTTTGCGTGTTGCAAGAAGCTCATCAACTCATCAACTTCTCGACTGAACCGCGGAATCTCATGCGGAGATGCCCTCATCCGTGTGACTTCCCTGTACAGTTTTTAGTTTCCTGGTTCTTGAAACATACTTGACCTTGCAAAAGTCATGATGGTGTTTGAATCGCTTAGTTGAATGCTCCACTCAAAGCTTAAGCTGAACTCCTCTGAGCTGCACAAGTCATCTGTCGCTTTGCTCGTCACAGAATTCGGTCCCCCCCCCCCACACACACACACACACGCACCCAAAAATCCTTATTCTGGTTATTCAGGCTCCTGCACACGGGTGCGTCAGTGCCCCAAAACCCGACGCAGAGTCTTTTGTTTTTGCAGAAGCCACAAGATTTCATAATCTTCTGTATGAGCTCCAAGGATCGGCATCCGAAGGATCAGCATAGAGTCCAAACGCAAGGTGACCCAAAACCCGACTGTCCCTCAAAAACCTGTACTTTTGAACCCCATAAAGCCCAAACCGGTGTCGGCATCCTAAAACCCAGGCACCCAAAGGCCTAAATCCGTCAACCCCTCAACCCTGACCTCTAAACTCCTATACGCCCTAAGCCCCTTGAGCCCTAAACCCCCAAACCCTAAACCCTAAACCCCCTGAAGCCCTCCAAGTGCTCACACCCTCAAGGAGGCCACGCTTCCTGGAGCCCCGCGTTTCCCGGCCTTGCCGAAGCTCGGGAAGGCTCTTACCCAATCTGGGCAGCGCCGTTGAGCCTTGCAAGGGAGTCAAAGGTGCACTACACTCAAGAAAAAGGGTGCGCTTAAGTTCGGGTTTAGGCAGGATGAAAGCGGAATGTTTTGTTTTTTAGACTTTCGGTTTCGGCTGGGGTTCTGGTGATGTCATCTGCATTCTGCAGGCGTGTTCCCAGATTTGTCGTAAAAGCCCATGTCGTTGGATGTCTGTTGAGAGTTTCGGGGGTTTAATTTGGAGTGTACGGTTTCGGGTTTGATGTGATTTTGTGGGTCGTAAACCCAAGCACCAAACCTGCAAACCTGAAACCTTCAAGCCCTGAAGGCCTGTGCCCTAGCTGAATCCGGAACCGGAGGACCGTGCTGAGCATATCGAGCCCGCGGACGAGGCAACTTGCCCCAGCGGTCACTCACGGTCAAGTAGCGACAGCCTTACGCCTAAACAGTTGCCGCATTAGGGTTTTAGGCGTGCAGGCCACATGCATGTATGTGCCCCTGCACCCATGCACGGGCATGAGTTCATGCATGCACGCATATGTTGTATGTGCGGCAGTGCGGATGTGACGCCGATTTTTTGCATCAATTTGCCTTGCAGGGTTTGGGCTTTAGGATTGAGGATCTGGGGTTCAAATCTTGGAGGCTGGAGGTACTTTCTTGGTCTGGCTATCCGCGTGCCGCATTTGGCTTGCGGGTGAAGGTTAGCATGCCAAGCCCTATAACGCTGGGTGGTTCTTTTATTTTGTGTGGTGGAATCGGCATCTAGAACATCTTGCATCCTAGATGTTTGGACCTCAGCAGCAGAATTCAAAGACCTTCCACCAGCAAGAGCCTCAACGCCGACTTCCTGTTCGTGCCAGGGAGATGCTGCTCCGCTCGAGTGCCTGCAGGCGGGGAGCCCTGGCCCGCCCTTTCAGCCCACAAGCATAGGATCTGGGATCTCAGGCTGTGAATTTAGAAAGGGCCCTGTAGCCCGAAATCGCTAGCAACCCGATTCTTCCACCTCTGATGCATCAACTGTCAGCTCCACAGACCATGAGCCACGAATCTTAAATTGGAAGCTCCTGCTGACCGACAAAGCCTTGAGGCCAAGACTCTTATCCTGGCCACCGCGGCGCTTTCGGCGCTGCTGCCCTGTGCTGCCGCATGCACATCGGACAAGTCCGCGCAAGGCGCAACCACATTCCTGGTTTGTTTTTTTTTGGGAGGCTTCAAGGCTTCAAGCTTGAGTGCCTTTCGACCACCGAGCCGTTATGTTTTAGTCCGATCAGAATCGAAGGTACTGCGGGTGTGTGTTTTGCGCTTTGGTGATACCCAGCCAAACTCGCAGGACCCTGGTGCAGGATGGAAGTGCACGGGTAGGGCTTCCCTCAAACATTAGTTCTTAGATCCTCGAGCCCGAACCCCGACCCAGTTGATCCCTCAGTGCCATAGGCGATGATGAAGAGACCACCACCGAGACCCGTTGCCAATTGGCCTCTCAGCTGCTGGCAGCATCCTGGCGCATCCTGGATCAGGTCGCCCGCGGGCTTGCAAGGAAACTTCAAGTCCTCAAAGCCTCAGGTCGTAAATCTTGCAGCAGGCTGAGCACCTTAGGACAACGACCAGCCACCACCCTGCATCTGTGAGACACATCCCTGGTACGAATTGAGGTATCTCATGGTGTCCTTCATTTCCGATGTACTTTGCTCCGGGTTTCCATGGTGGCGAGAAATGAAAACCTTAGTCGACCAGTCGCCATTTCGGTATCTCGGGGTGCTCCGGAAGTGCTGTGTGTGTGGGGATTGGTTGTTTCTGCGAAAAGGGGCCAGCAAGGACCCACAGTCATCAACATTTCTTTCCCAGACAGGAGCAGCAACGTTGTTAAGCAGGCCTTATTCTTCGGGGCAAAGATTGCGAAGAACTGGCTCGTGGCCCCTTACGATCACTGAAACCCCGAAGCTCTGAAGTGAATCTACGCTCGACGGCATTCAACTGCTGTCGATACGTTTCGGCCATGTTGTGGGCCGTGCACGGACACGCTGCGGATGCATGGAAGCTCCAACGGGGTCATTTTGTCGTTGCTTCCATGCTAAAGCCAGGCAGAGTGCCTAGGTTTTGCGTACGCGCTGGCTACAGCCAGAAATGGTCTAGAACGCCAGAGCTATCTATGTTGCATACAGCCCAAGAGCTACTGCCTCGGACCTCCGAAGCTGAGACAACGTCGAGAGGCCGGCTTTCCGGGTGCGGCGACCCTGCGCCCAGCGCTGTGCGAGCTGGCCACAGCCGCAGGCCCTAACATGAGAGAATCAGCACTCAGCACACGTGTTCGTTATGTTGTAGGATGCATGTAGGTTACATTGAGGATATGTGCGTCTGTGCACACGCATACACTCGCACGCATGCGCGTATGAATGAATGAATGAATGAATGACTGAATCAATGAATGAAAGGATAAAACAAAGGAAGAAAGAATGAATGACATGAACTGAACTGACTGACTGACTGACAGACTGACTGCCTGACTGACTGACCGACTGACTGAATAAACTAACGAATGAATGAATAAATGCATGAATGAACGAACGAATGAATGAATGGATGGATGAATGAATGAATGAATGAACGACTGGATGAATGAATGAATTAATGAATGAATTGATAATTAATGAGCGTGTGAGTGAGTGAATGAATGAATGAATGCAAAACTATAAACAAATGACTAAGTGACTGACTGGATGCATGCATGCATGCATGCATGCACACATACACATGAATGTACATGCATGGATGGATGCATGCATGTATGTATGTACGTGTATGTACGGTTGGATTAGCAGGTATGGCCCACAATTTTCGCCATCATTTCCTCTTGAAGCTTCAGGCCTCGAATCAAACATCCCCAGTGCTGGTGCCTTCGTGACTTGAGAGCTTTGATTTGGAGTGCTGCAAATTCTGGGCTGGCGCTTGGTTTGGATTCTGGAGGTTCGAGGTAGGCTCCAAACGTGGTGGCCTCAAAGTGCAGCAGAAGGCACTGATACTTTTCTGGCCGAACGTTCGTTCAACCGGGCTTGATGGCATAACTCCATTCTGCCTGGCAGAGGTATCACCCGTCCGGCTGCCTTCAAGCAGGATCAGGTCGGGGCATGCAGGGGTTTGCTTTATCAGCGCGTCACAAATCAAACCAACGTGACAGACGCTTCCATTCTGCATAGGTGCCGAACATGATTGGTACTTGACGAGACGAGAAACTCCTTTTTTGCGTTCGGGAGGCAAACCCTGTTGCCCGGAATGTGAGCCATCCCCTCACGGCCAAAATCCTGAATCCCACCCCAATTGCAGAACGCTTCCGGATGGATTCCGACCGGAGGAAGCTTCCTTAGCTCTGCGTGCTGCTGCCGTGGCCAGTGGCAGTAGCGAGGAGCGGTGGTTCGGTGTTTTGATGCAGGGTGTGTCCTTGGGGGCTCAGTCGCGCTCAACGATGTCTGAGCTTCACTCGCTGATCAGTGTGTACGTAGCCGCAGGATCTGTTATGTACAGGGCGTGGAAGATATAAGGTGAAGTGCGAGAATCCTTCACAAGATCTTGGTACGCGCAGCAATAGTAGGAACGGCTAAATTGCCGAACGCCCAGATTTTCAATGTATGGCACGCATATCAAGAAGCATTATACCCACACCTTCACCCATTTGAACACGTGGTTGCTTGCGCTTATCTCTGATTAGTATGTGTTGTGCGTGAGCAAACGGACAGGTCAAGATCTCGAAGTCACTGCTTCGGCCGGCCAGGGTGCCAGATGCAGGTCCGATTGCACTGTGTTGGGAGGTTGCACCAAGCTACTGGTACTGGATGTGCAGTAGCAGGGTTGGCAGAGGCCCGAGCCCCCGAGGTGTACAGTCTTACCAAGACAGAGGAAGGTCTCACTGGTTAGGCATGCTTGAGTTTGTGACAAGATGTCGGACAGGAGGCGAGATGGAGAGGTTTCTTAAAAATGTTGGGCAGTATGAAGGAGGTTTTCAGCAGTCCGCAGGCGCCTCTGTCTGATAAGTGGCGGGCAGAGGCAGCAGGGGCTCACGAACTCCAGTATTCCTACCCTCAAACCTTCCCTGGCCTTCCCATCTACAGCAAAGTGAGACTCCATTGCGGCTACGTGCCACCAGCCCCCAACTTCGATCCTCACCCGGACCTGGATCCCCAGCTCCAGTAAACTCTCCTAAGCCCCTAAGCCTCATCTCGTAACACGGGGCGAGCGAATTTAGCAGGCTCTTGGAAGTTCAACCGCTTGAACTGGAAATCTGCCCCACCCCTAGGCCCGGGATCCGGACACAAGAGTGCAAGTATGAAAGCACTAAAGCCCAAGCTTTAAGCCCGGACCCCAAAACCCGCGAAGCCCGAACCACTGTTGCAGGGCTCTTGCAGCTCCTGGCGTCCGTCAAGGAGGATGCGCCGAAGCCGGCCAAGAGCTTTCCTTTGGTGGCCAAGCGGGGAAGGCCACTTCCTTGCCAAATTCGAATTCCCTTAAGCTGCCTATTGAAGCAGGACTTCACGATGACAGGAAAGTGCCCAAACTGGGGTCTCTAGTTTGCGTTATTCATCTCACATAAGACATCTAAAAACTAATGCAGCAACTGTTGCAATTCTACGATAGTCGAACAAGGATGCTGATCGAGATGCGGTCATGAATGCTACACACTCGAAGAACTGGGAGTATTGCCAGATTCATCATTGCACATGAGACCTTGAATCGTGTGCTTCTGACTCTTATTAGGGTCAGCGGCGCCATCTTCTGTGAACTGTGACTGCCATGTTCATCATGATGGCGAATATCTTTTCATTCATGGCTAATATTTTTTGCCTTGGTACGAACAGTGTTCCGTTGGCAACGCGAGCAATTCTTTCACTATGCAGTCTTCTGCGATGACTTACGGTCATGTACCAGCTAAGTTGTGCAAGCTTGTATTGTGACAGGACCCACGAGCGACCGGTGCAGCCAAAGGCAGCTTTGCCCCGAATGCGTGGCCATCAGGATTTCCATGGAACGCCGTCTCAGCACTTTCGTTTCTCTGCATGCACCGGCGCGACTGCGCATGGCCGACTTCTGCCCCCCCAGCAGTAGTCGATAGACCTGAAGACCTGAACTTTAGACAATTAATGCAGATTTACCCAGGTTGCTGCACGCTGCATCACCCTAAATGCTGGTTCCTATGTACATGTTTTAGCGACCCCAGCAAGCTTCAGGACCTCCAAGAGCCTCATGGACCTAAGCCCCAAATTTAAGTTTTACGCCCTAACATACTGTTGATGTCAGGCTACAGTCATAGCGCAAGCACATGCTGGACTGGACAAGGCAGGGAGCCATGTGCACCGGGTTAACTATTTCCACTACTGCTGCTGCTGCTACTACGACTACTACCACCACTACTGCTGCCGATGCTGCTACTACCTCTACTTCTACTTCTACTACTACTACTACTACTACTACTACTACTTCTACTACTACTACTACCACCACTACCAGTACCAGTACCACAGCAACTCGGCCATTTTCTGTTTATGTTACACGTACTCTTAATATTAGTTTGACTCTCAACATTGTTGCCGTGTGTGCTGAAATTATGCTTGTTGTTGCTATCAATGCAGCATCAAAGCCTGAAAGCTTGGGGTGGTTTAAGTTCGTCAGCACTTGCGATCGTGATCGTCAAGCATCCTTCGCATCAGGATTCCACATTTGGAATTCCAACAGCATGATTCCGCAATGACGTTGCATGAGCAGTACGTGATGCAACGGACAGGTGACTTCGTGCGTGTCTGCGAAGGGGGAGGCACCCGCAGCATGGCTCCAGTGAGACCTAGGCTTAGTCCATGGAGGGTCTGGGTTTGACAGAGATTTGGAAGTTACATAGACCCTGAAAGAATTACCACTACTATTCCTTTAGGGCTCCTATTGGAATCAGGCTATAATGTATCCCCCAGATTCTATTCAAACTGTTACGGCCGCTCCTTGAAGTTTCCACAATCGGGATATAGTAAACAATATGGATTCCGAACTATGGTAACTTGAATCAAACTCCTTGACAAGAACCCAGCAGGAGACCGAGCAGCTCTTGCGCTGTGCAGTGCTCTACGGTGGCCCCTTTCTGGCGGACAGGCGGGAACCCAGACTGTAGTATGTTATACCGCAATACAGTTTAGGGTGCACTGTACAAAACGGCAGCCAGGAACCCCAAGGCCGAATACACGATCAAGACACCCTCGAATACCTAAGCTCTACATAAAGGCGACCTAAAATCATAAATTTTGCCCTGCATTACTTTGTTATTCGTCACTGCCAAGGAATAGATAAGAACCCCTTCGTATCACCGGTGAGTCTGACGCTTGACCAGCCACATGAAGATCCGGGCGGTCATCGGAGTTTCATTTTCATCATCTTTATCGTCTCCGTCATCGTCGTCGTCGTCGTCGTATCTGAGCCATCGTGGCCAATACCGCCTCTGGATTGACGTAGTTGTGTGCCGTTCGTCCCACCCTTCCCGACCAAACCTGCCAAGGAGTCACCGAATGACTTGCCACCTGAAGCCTAAACCTGGCGTCTCCACCTGCGTAGATAGACTTGGAGTTAACACTGTCCAGGTTTGCCTTTGCAGCAGAGAGAACCTAAGCTGTCAGTCCTCAGCATGCCGTCCCCACGTCTCATACCCGAAACCCCCTATCTGATATGCAGTCTTGAAGCTGCAAGCCGGCGATTCACGATTTTGCATAACGAACACCCGATGGCCAGGCTGTCAAGAGATTTGCCCGAGTGCCAGGTCAGTGTTTGTCAACCGATAGAGCTTCAGAGTTTGTAAGGGCTTGAGATCCCTCGGGTTGGGGATTCGCGGGGTCTTGAGAGTAGATGCTGCAGGGCTTTGGCAGGAAGGGTGGTAATTGAGTTACGTTATTATTTTCAGAATCACATCTCAGGCTTTGCAAGGTTTGGGGCTGCTCGGCAGCATTCACGGCATCGAGAGGGTTATTAGTGGTGGTGGTGCTGTCAGTAATGTTATGATGTTGAGCGTCGGCTTCTTCGCAACGTTGTCCACATCTTATACCTGCCGTATGTGTTGTCCTTGTCGTCGATGTGGTTGTCGTGTTTGGGGTTGTGTGTGGTGGTGGCTGTTGCCAATTCTTGTCCTGATAGCTATAATCCGAAACTCTGTCAGGTTGGGGAGTCGTGCAGGGCTTAAATTGCTGTGTTGCACCTGAGCCAGTTGAGTTTTGCGCTTTGAATTGAGAGAGCCTTTTTGGGCGAAGCACCGGTTAGGTCTCTGTTCTGTTCACATCTGCCAGACCCTTATCGGCATTCTCCTGGTGGATTGCCGCAGGAGCCAGCGCGGCGTCTTTTCGAACAACTTCGGCCAGTGCTGCAGAGGGAGGTGGGCATGACGACTGTTGCAGGCAATAGCAGCAGTCGCAGTCGGAGTCGGAGTCGCAGTCGCAGTAGTAGTCGGAGTCGCAGTAGTAGTAGTAGTAGTAGTAGTAGTAGCAGGAGTAGTAGTAGTAGTAGTAGTATTAAAATAATAGTAGCAGTAGCAGTAGTAGCAGTAGTAGTAGCAGTCACTGCTGTGTTTCAATGCCGATTTCGGTCCGCCTACGCTCCCGATGTTGAGTAGGCTTTCCCGATTCTTGATCACGACTGTAACATTTTGACTCTCATGAGCTCTGGCAACAGTGCGATAGGTCTGGGTGATTCGTCGCTTCTTGCAATCAGAGTCCTGACCGCGATTGAGGAACGTCACCGAGAAGCGTTGTGTACACGAGTTCGGCTTTGCAGTTCCAGCTTGGCAGGTTGGTGATGCTGTGCAGGCGGCGCCGCACACGAACAGTTTGTGGCATTCAATATGTCAGCGTTTGCTGTTAGCCACTGACAGGGCATTTCTTGCTGTCTTATTGTCAACTATGTGTCTGTTCGTTATTGCCCTTAGGCCGTCTCAGGATTGGAGCATGATGCATCTTTCACGTGCTCTTCTTCATGCTGATATTCTTTGAGGATCTTGGGCCTTCGTAGCCATGCAACCTGAGTAACCATGGCATCAAAATCAGGCCAGGAAGACTGATAGCAGTACTCCTCACAACAACACGGAACGACTATAAATGACCACAGTTATGAGAAGCAAGCCAAGATCCAAACGTGAGTGTTAGTGATGATACAGGCTTCGAAGGGTCGCACTTTGGCTCCTGCCGTTGAGGTTGCCCTTGGAACCTGATGTCTTTATGGGCTCGGAGGCCGTAGACCCCGAAACAGAGCAACAAACCCTAGACCCTGAGAGTTCGGGACTTGCGGGGAGCGTTATGGTCCGCTTCCGGAGGTGTGGTTGGGATGTACAGGGTTCAGGGTTTAGGGGTATACAGGGGTGTCAGTGGGATTCATGGAGTCTGATGGGGACGTGATTGTGTGAAATCTTTGGCTCGCCTGGGGGTTTGTGTTGTTGTGAGCGTTGGAATGATCCAACCCGAATCCCTCAGCACCGATTGCCCCCAAAGCTCAAACAGGGAGCCTTCTTTCTTTCTCCGGCCCACTGCGCAGGTCCAGGAGGGAGGAGGAGTTTCGGTCACGCCAGTGGAGGGGCGGACGCGCAGGCGGCCGGCGGCCTTGGGAGGGGAGCCCTGGTCTTTGCATTTCGGCTCCAAAGCTTCCCTGAGCCGACGGAATCGGAGGTTGTGGGTGGTTTAAATAGTTGAGGGGTTTAGTAGCGTTTAGCTATGTCTAGCTTGTAAGTTCGTGATGTTACGCGCTGGATTTCCGGTTCTAAGGCTTCGCAAATTAATGAGCAGGCAAGAGATAGAGTAATCGAGGCAGGAAGCATCGGACATGGGCAAGCCACGTGGGGTGCCCCTGAAACGGTTCCAAGATCTTGACTGTCCCGGACAGCAGGCAACCAGGAGCAAAAATCCGCTTGTTGACCATGCAGTAGACACGGCTTGACAAGGCTGTCTTAAAGTAAAGTAAAGTATAGTATAGTTATGTTAAACGCTTCGCGTCGTCCGCCTGTACGTGAAACTGTCTTTCAGGGAGCCCACATCCATTGGAAGAAGCGAAACTTCACCGTCGTCCAGAGGTTCACACAGAGGAGGGGGGGGGTCAAGCAGGGTGGTTTGGAGGGGTTGAGGTGGGGAACCCCGGAACCCGAGAAAGAGCCACTTCCCTTTGAAGAAAAGCACGGAAACCTCAACCCTAAACCTTCAACCAAACCCGAAAGCCTAAACCCAAAACCCTCAACCCTAAACAAAGCAGATCCTGCATTGCGACGATTCGACGGTTCGCAGGAAGGCACAGATCGCCGGGAACTCGAGCCGATTGGCGGAGCTGCGCGAGGCGGGCTTAAGGGGTTTTGGGTCGTTTAGGGCTAAGGGTTTTCAGGTTTCGGTTTTAGGTGATGGTTTAGGGCTTAGGAGTTAGGTTTTATGAATTTCGGTTTTAGGGTCCAGGGTTCTGTGTTGATTTGTCGTGGGTTTTCATGATGGTTAGGGTTCGACTGGGTGCTCGATTAAGAAAGGAAGCTTCAAGGATTGGTAATGTGAGGCTCTGTTAATCTAGCTGTAGCATCCTCAGCTACTAAGGCACTCTTCTGCGTTTTGAGTTGTGGTGTTCGGTTTGTATCTGAGCTTTCAGGAGCCGAACTTGAAACTACGGAAGAGCTGGACAAAAAAGGCGCTTCCGGAGCACCCCTTCCAAAGGTCTTGTTTGGCAAGCTAGGTTCCGCGCTTGCTTCCGGAAACACTCAGATTTTTCGGAACGACAAGAGAGCATGCGTGACGGTGTTTACTAGTGCATCTGAGTCCGACTACTTTGGGAAACCTTAGCTTCAAAGGGTTGGGTGGCTCTGGGAACATGTCCATGGTCAGCAGTATGCCAGGAGTACGTGTCTGTGCAGGCAGTAACCCGATGAGAAGTGCTTGCACACCAACCCAGCATCCAACTCGCAGTTGATGTTGTTCTCGCTAGGCATGCGGACGGATCAAAATGTCTTTAGAGCCGTTCAGAAGCAGTGGAGGCTTAGCTGAGGCCTGACAGGTTTTCCACACCCTCTGAAGTGCAACGAACTGCCCCAACGGTATTCACCGATCGATCGGGTGCCTCGCTAGAGGCAGAAGTGGATCCAACGCATTTGAAGGAGGTTTCGTTGTCTTGGCTTGTCTTAGCCGCATGATCAGAGGCAAGACTCTTTCGATGGCCTTCGTAGGGTCGGAACCTCAGGTACGGCGGTCCTGGGATGCCGAGACGGAGGCAGAACATGTTTCTGGTGTCGGTATGTGGGTAAAAAAAATTCAAGGACTAGAAAAATCAGAACACGACGAAGACTTTTCTTTGGAGATGTGATGCGTGTCAGCAGCAGAGCTCCGGAACCAGGCCTGCAAAGGGTCGTGCATCCCCAGCAGTTGCTATTTCTTCATCATACGGCGCAGCGGCCAAACCTCCTATGCACCACCAGAGACGTCAAACACCCTGGTCACCGCCTTCTTCGGTCGCACACTTGAAACTGTACGCCATGGAGTCAGTACCTAGAGCTTTTGCATCGGTTTCCTCCTGCCAGATGCAGTGGCAGCAGCTGTCGCAGCTGACGGCGGGCTGTTGCAGACGTGTTGCTTGCAAGTCGCCAGGTAGCCAATCTTGTGTTATGTTCCGGAAACCTGAAGCACCTTTCAGAGTCATAGCTCTCGTGCTCATGTTGATGGTGGTATCGTCGTTGGAATAAATGAGGCTGTGGTTGCTTTTGTGGTTGGGATGGCTGTTCTGGTTGGTGCTGTTGCTGCTGCTGCTGTGCTGCTTGTTTTCCTCCTTCTTCTTCTTGCTGCTGTTGCTAGCGCTGTTGTTTTGTCTCGTTGCTCCTTCTACCGCGACTACTCCTATGGCATGTACAATGCTTTCTACCGCTACCGCTACTGTTACCGCCACCGCTACTGCTACCGCTACTCCTGCTGCTGCTTTTGCTCCTGCTACTGCTGCTGCTACTGCCAATGCCCCTGCCCCTGCCGGTGCCACTGCCACTGCCACTCCTCCTGCTTTCGCTACCGCTACCGCTACCGCTACCG